>WYDI02141641.1:0-55378 GCA_009867235.2 Psittacus erithacus | reverse complement strand
GTTGGGGCTTTTTTTTTTTTTTTTTTTTTTTTGTTAGTTTGTTTGTTTCAGGTTTTTTTGTTATTTTTTTATTATCTGGCTGCTTAGGGAGAACGCTTGAAGTTACCTTGTTCCTATTCACTAAGGAGGCAGCAATAACCCAACAGAAAAACACATTCCCCCATCCAGCTAGGAATTCTAAGTTGAGAGGAAAATCCCCCAAAGATTGAAACACTAGAACTGAAAAACTTATTCAGAAAGACTGCTGCTAAACCTCACAGGAACTATAGCCATCTTAAAAGATGGTGTGTGCTACCTAAATCCAGTGCACCAGTGCTGGGCTATTTCTCCTACAAATCCCACCAAACTTTCTTCCTGTGGTGGAGAATAACAATGTTTGGCTTGTCATCTGAACACAACCTGAAGCCTAATGCATTGCAAACACCTTCCTAGCAGTAAAGCTGCATCAAGCCATCATCCGTGTTGTACTTTGAAGCTGGAGCCCTAGATGTTTTTATATGTTAAAAAAATAATAACAAAGAAAGGAAGGTCTTGGGCAAGATATTCTATGCCAAAACAAACTTCAGCCAGGCTTTCTTTTCTCCTTTATCTATTGCAGCAAAAACCAGATAAGATATGATGTACCCTTTACAGGCAGCCGTGAAACTTTCAAGTGCTATGCATAGTGAAGTCCACTGCTCAGACTGTGTTTGAAAACCCTAATATGGGACAAACGTCAAAGTGAGAAAAGAGCTAAGAAATGTTAAAATGCCTTTAATCGCACGCTGGCTCTTCATCTCAAGGCAAACTGCTTGCGAAAGCTTCAGCTGTACTACAATAAGTTTGCTGAAATGAATGTAACAGCATTGTTAAAGCAGAGCTACTATTATGTTCTTAAGTGTGCATGACTTACTTTTAACAGAACAGTTCAGTTCACATTTGTTACACAGACAATAGCAGTACTTTGGAAGAGGGTATAAAACTTTGAAATCTCCAGAGGCATGTTCAATGTGACAGTTATTCATGGGTTGTTCAAAGCTCACTTTCAACAGAAAATAGACTCTTGCACTAATGCAAGCCTTTCTCCCCCACCTTTTTTTAAAAAACAGTTGTTCCATTCATAAACTGGAAGTTGAAGTAATAGCAAAAATTTTATGACCACTTCTAAAAATATATGAGTAAAGTCTAAAACCATCTCAAAGTTAATGCATTTAAGCTGCAAATATATCTAGAGAGCATGAATTTCACTGGCAGGAAACAAGAAAATAACATTTGTTGATATGCAACAGCCCACTGTTTATTCAAGGCAGACAGAGGGAGCTGTTGCTGTTCAAACGAGAGATGCTCTCAGACAAAGATGATGATATATAATCAAGTAGTTTGAAAGATGACTGGCACCAAAGACCTCATTTACTAAGGTCAAAGAGAAAACGCATCTGTAATTCCCCCTATTTGCTTGTATAGTTTTCATCATCTCTTGCAAAAAAGCACCAACAGTAATGCAGAAGTGTTGCATAACATTTAAAAGAAGTTTTTCAAGCCTGGCTCAATCACAGTCCATTATCAAAGCCAAGTAGATTTGAGAGCATTTATCCACAGATGTGCCTTATACTATTGTAAAGGGAACACTTACCAGGGACCAACAGAGTGGGTTGCAGACTGAAAGGGACTGATGGGCACATCCCATGCTGTCTCAGGGCATCATGGACCCATGTTCAAACTGATTGCTGCAGACTTGCAGCGTAACCCTTGGCAAGTCACTTAGCTCTGGACTCCCATCCTACAATAGCCTCTTGCCTCCTAGCACTGCTGGTAACAGTTCTACATAAGACCCGACTCCAGTTTTCCAGTCTCAGGGCTATTTTCTCATCTAAAGGCTGGCACCAAAATTGTTGAACAACAGGTTGTCCTCAAAGCCTGGGAACAGGAAACTATGAGGACCTGTTCAGGATCAGACTGAAGTCTAGCTAATTGGTGACTTCTATCTATTATTATTTAGAACAAAAGTCAATGCAGATCTTGACACCACTACATCCTTCCTCTTTGACAGGTAAGAGATGAGTGTTCCCAAGAAAGGTTTTATCTAGAGCATTAATTGCATTCATGGATATTCAACATGTGCATTAACTTCTCTAAACCTTTATGAAGTCTTACTAATACCCTCCACAGCATTCTCTGGCAGTGAGGTCCACAGGTTAATTCAGGGTTGCAAGGGAAAAACAGTTTTAAACTCTAAATGCAACAACTTCATTTGCTGCCTTATTTTCTTCCTGTGAGAAGTTTCTCAACAGCTCTTGCTCTCCACCACACATACAGGAACAAACCCACTGTCTAGTTATGAGCTATGGCACTAAACACTAGCCATCACTGCTGTTCTCGCAGGAGAGAGTTTAACCACAGAATGGAGGAGAAAGCCAATACCTTAGAGGCGCAGCCAGCAGACTCCAATTGAAATCACGAAACCCGACAATTGCTCAGAGTATCTGGCCAGCAATAGGCTAGGTGCACAACTGTTTCCTTTGCACTTCTTTACTTCTGCTTTCTAGCAAAGCAATGTCCTTGTCCTGAAGAACCATGACAATACTGGCAACGATTAGATGAAACTAGGTATCTGAAGCCCTTTCATTAGCAGGATCTGAAGCAAATAGCCTGCAATCCCCTTAAAGCAGGGATCTCAGTTCTGAACAAGAAATGTTAGGAATACAGAAAACATGCCAGAGTATTATCCTGCTGTATTGCTTGTGCTCATACTGGCAAGAGTGTTGAGCTCTGTGAAATGAGCTTTAGTTCAATATTCACTAGGAAAAAAAAAAAAAAAAGCCAAAAAAAGAGAAAAAAAGCCTTGCAAAAATTAGTGGCATTTTAACTAGAGCTGGGTGAAACACCCAATAAAACAAGAAAGCACAGGAAGCCAGCCTGACTTTCTGATCCATTGTCAGCACCAAAACCTTTCTAAGCTTCGCTCTGTTACAAGCAGCAAAGCAACAGAGGACAATAAGAGGACATGTTTAGAAGACATCTTTTGGAAGATTAACAGAGAGATTATTGATTCCTTTTTGCCATATCTCAGTTTTAAAAGAGATGGTATACCAGTAATTAAACAGGGAACTCTATTGCATGAACCTATGGATTTACTTATACTTAGTATCAGAGCACAGGCTTCTTGTCCTGTACTCTATGCTGAAGTCCTTAAGGTGGGATTCCCCAGAGTACCTAGTATAGCCCACCTCATTGCAGCAAGTGGCATAAAACCTCCTAACCTAAGAACAGAGTTCAGTAATGCAACATCCTAGCTGTTCTTTCTCCTACCTTTGAATTTGTGTCCCTTCTGCCACAGTTTAATTGATGCCTGTCAAGTTGTTAAGCCCCTTCTTGTGTAAGTACATGGAAGAGACATATATTATTATTCTTCTGAGAAAAACCTGAAGGTATCCATTTCACAGAGGGGATTCAATTTCAGAATACAATCCAAAACTAGACTTTCAATCTTGTTTAACACTTTGATTTATATCCTCATTAGCATGAGGGAATAGCTCCTATTAAAACTATTAAAGATAATTTTTGCAATAATATCAAAGGATATGAGTAGGTGTAATGACAGTACTAACGATAAAAATTAATAACCATTCATTATTTTTAATCATATGTTCTGCTGAAATGAATAATCAGGAAAATAAACAAGACACTTTACGTGAACCTAAAACTAAGGGATGTGAAAACACTATAAATTACACTCTGTATTATCAGTTGTCCACTCAACATTTAATATTATGCTTTTGCAGACAGGAAAGTATTCTGCAGGTATGCCACACAGCCAGGATCCAGCAAGCAGCACAGCATCAAGCAAACCTCTTCCATACCTGCGTCCTTCAATGCCCTGCTCGCTCTGACACATCCAGGATAATGGGGACACTTGGTATTGTACTTCCAGGTATGTATGGAAGATCACTGGACTGGGATGTTATTAATGCTGAAAAGCACCAATAATAAAACATTTCTTTCCTTAGTCCCTACAGTTGTGCCTTTGTCACCCCATTGGCCATGTCTGTTCTATCATCAGCTCTTTAGCATGATGCTATTTCTCACTCATAAGCAGAACAGAACAGACAATATCTCTATAGACTTCAGCAACAACATATCTTGGATTCAAGCTCAGTTGCCAGCACAAGAAACCAAAAGAAGTACACACATGACTTGTCAAGATTTATTTAGCACTTCCAGTCTGATCGGTGCCTACCCAAGCTAAGCTTTGTGCAAATGCTCTCAGCAGTGAATGTAAGGAGGCTGGGATGACTTAAAGCAAGAACTCTTCTGCCAGATCAACATACACGCGCTTGATTCTTCCAACCATGTTCCCTTCGCATTATGGAACAGTTTCAAAAAATACTAACTTGTACTACTTGTTTTGTATTTCAAACATGCAAGAAAAATCCCCAGCAAATAAGATACTGTACTTCTGGTCCTTGTTTCAAAGCTATGAAAACCCAGCTCATGCAAGCATCACCTTCTTAAGTACATACTTAAAAGATACTTGCACTTTTTGGTCTTAAAGGTGGAAAGAGTTCTTCTTAGAAAGAGGACTGTCATTCAGGTTTTCTTTAAGGACAAAGAGGAAGGTAGGAAATCAAGCAAGAAATAGACCTCTTAACTGATCAAGTTATTTTCAACAATGGAACTGCAATTTTGTTTTCATTACAGGTCACCTTAAAGGTTTTGCAAGAGCCTTTGCTAGATATTAAATTCTCCAGTGAAAGTTACAGCAATCATTTGAAAGTTGAAGCGATATTATCGGCAGGCTCAAATGCAAGCTTTCCGGCTGTCAAAAGCTCTGCGCTTGTGTCATCTAAAACGCGTCCTATCTTAATTCTGAAATAACTGATATGGCTTTTGGTCTGCAGACAAGCTGCATCTCTGGAAATTTCACTGCTCCAAAGCTTCAGCAGTTACGTTAATCCACAGCCCCAGTAACAGCATGAAAATACCTGTCACATGGGACTTTTTCAAGAACCACGCTTTTACATTCCCCTCAGATAAGGTTCTGGGACAGTGAAAAAAAAGAGTGCCAACAAAAGGCTACCAGGAGTGAGCACTACATGCTCATAAAATCCTTTCCCCAGCTGATGAATTGGAGTCCCACATACAAATTGTCACTTGTGATGCTGGTTGTGGCATGCAAGACTTTCCAAACTTAGCCAAAGCTACCAAAAGTCCCAGCTGCTCCCATGACAACACATTCTACATCAGGAACTGAAGTAATTCCCAAAAGCAGAATTTGCCTCCTGGACCACTAGAAAGGCCAGCTTAAAGCTAATTTCCATTATCTTGTCATCCTAACACACCTGAGGTCAGAGGAACAGTTTCACTAAATCAAGATGCCCACATCTCTCCCCACCCCTTGGCACTTTTACAGGACATGCAGAACCCCTTGCCAACAGGAGCCAGGCTGCTCCAAGTCAGTAAAACCTTTTTCATCATCAGGGAAGAAAAAATCCAGAGTCAAAGAGAAAAATAAGAAAAAAGCATCTGCTCTCCTGCAGTATTCACTTCTGCATCCCACCAGAAAGGTGATCATTCAGTCCCTCAGACTGTTGGTCTGATACACAGCAAGTTATGCGGAGCATTGGGCATCAAGTCAGTGGCCTGTCCTTGTAGAGGGAAGCCTTCATCATCTGGAGAGCGATCATTAAAGGCAATATAAGTCCTGTTCCAGCTGATCAGAACAACAGAGGGACTGCTGGTTTGGCAGTCAGAGGATGGCAGAAAACAAGCCCTTCAAAATATGTACAGGGGCTTTATATTTTGCACAGCTAATGGATCTAGAAGCTTTTCCCCTCATATTTGCTTATCTGCAAACTTGTACTCTGACAAGAACTCTGAATGAGTTACTGAATATGAGCACTGCCCTGAGAGCACATGGAGGTGCTGGAGAACCCAATTTCAGAGCACTGTGGGGATTGTTATGCAGGACTTGCACAGGCAAGATAAGCAAACAAGTATATGTTAATCCAAAAAATCCCTCAAGCTCATAAGTTCATGAAACTGGCTGCCCAACTCAGTGGAGGAAAGAGCCTTGAAGGCCAGACTAGGATTAACTGAGGCTCTCAAAGCTACAACAGCCCAGGCTGACTTGCCACAGAGCCCAGGGTAGCTATCCAGGCTCCCCAGTGCACAGCACATCCAAGCCCTTGCTAAATCCTGTCACTGTTTAAAGCCATTTCCCTACTTCAGAAAGAAAGCCTAGGGAGGTAGCAGGCATGACTGCTCAAGGGCTTTTAAGACCTGCTGGTACCCTCAGCCACTGGCTGTCCACAGGGAGACGTTGTGGGGAGGGGGAACTCAATGGCTTCTCTTGGGATGCCTCCTGACATAAGCAGGAGGATGGAGGATTAACAGGGTGGGTGTAGGAAACTATTACAGCATCTTTCCTCTTTCTACATACCCTCTGTGAGCAGGGTATGCCCTTGCATGATCTTAGTGTCTTCAGGCATGGAGGATCAGGCTGGTCAGGATCACCTTGTATTCAAGGCAGACAAAGCAAGCCCCTGCCCACTGGTAGAACGTAGCCAGCAAGTCCCTCATAAGGAGCCCCAGAAATCCTAACAGGAGAGCTGGATTGCTGACAAACAGTTTCTTTGTGTAGGTGCAAGAGGCAGGAGAAAGGTCACAGGTAATCCCAGGAGCCATTTAGCTGCTCCTAGAGGTGCCGATCCCACACCTGTGGCAGCACATGCCTATAACCCCAGAAGACACAGGAATCAGCACCAGGTAAAAGGGCAGAGCAGCAGCTGGTAAGGAAGGGGTACAAGGCACAGAGGCAACCCATGCCCAAGATGTGGACACATTGTTATGGTGGTTTTTACTCTGTTTTTTGCCCTCAGAAGCATTAGTTCCTAGATATGAAGGTGATACATGGCATCCATAAAGTGTGGCTTTCCATTGTTGTTATTAACATGGTGATTACGAAAGAAGAAGGACAAGCAGTAACTCTATGAGTTTAAATTAATCTGTTAATTCTCAGCTTTTCAGTTTGCAGTTTCAAGTTAAATAAACCTGAAAGATGACTTAGACTTCTTGGGTAGTGTAAGGTACTGATGCATCCCTTAACATAATACAAGAACTTTAGGGAGGTGCAGGCCATAAGGAATGCCATTCAAATCACTATTCAAATACAAGATGAAGTGCTACAACATTTTTGCAGGTATAACTAAGAGGGAGAAGCTGAATACACAAGCAGAATACATCAAAGCTCCTGTGCAAATACTAATTAGTAATGATGGCCTGCTGCAGAGGCTAATCACAAAAAATGAGAATCAGATAATGGCCCAGAAATCTCAGTAAAAAGTAGGAAAAGACTGCAAGGTCAAGAAATAGTACCTTTAATTGGAAAAAAAACCCCAACCCAAACAACAAAACCCAAACCACCACCTCAAAAACCTAGGAACAAAAGATGGCTATCCAAATCATGAAGCAAATGAAGACTGACAAAAAGTCCATACTTCAAGAACAGATTGTCTAAAAAAGTGATTCTGTAAGCCCGAGCATATTCATGGCCTTGGTGTGGCTCTCTGGTTTGTTCTACAGGGTAATCCTCTACCAGACAACATTTAAAGAAGCAGCTGAAGCTATTGATTTCAGTCATGTTCTTTCAAGCAACTGTGTGTAAGTATCAGAGAATTCTCAAAGGGGAGAATAATGAATAGTAAAACGTTGATTCTTCCAGAGTAGGAGTAACACTGAAGGAAAACAGTTGTTGTGGCTTAACCCTAGCCAGCAAATCAGCTCCATGCAGCTGCAGAATTGGAAGGATAAAGGTGAGAAAACACATGGGTTCACATAAAGACAGTTTAATGGGAAAAGCAAAAGCTGCACACACAAGCAAACCAAAATAAGAAATTCATTCACTATTTCCCAGTGGCAGGCAGGTGTTCAGACATCTTCAGAACAGGGCTCCCTCACAGGTAACAGATACTTGGGAAAACAAATGCTGAATGTCCTTCCTTCTTTCTTCTCCCAGCTTTTATTGTTGAACATGACACCACGTAGCATTTGGTCAGCTGTTCCAGCTGTGTCTCCTTCCAACTTCTGCACCCCCAGCCTACTCGCTGACAGGGCAGCATGAGAAGCATAAAAAGCCTCTGTGTTGTGTAAGCACTGCTCAGCGACAATGAAAACATCCCTGTGTTTTCATGACACATCAACACTGTTTTCATCACAATCAAAAATGTAGACCTATAAAAGCTACTACGAAGAAAAGTAAATCTATCCTGCTAAAACCAATAAAATAGTGAAGGACAATCATACCTGTTTATAACTGAGGTTTAACTGTTGCATTTCATGTTTCCTGAACACTATGGCATAAAATTGTAAGTCACGGGTTAAAACCTTTCCTGTGAAGGAAAAAAGGTGGTGAAAATCTATGCCTAAATGTAGCAACTGCAACTTTAAATTATAAGCTTTATCTCTGCTATAGGCAAAAAATGGAACCAAGAAATAGCAAACAATCTGTTTTTTAAAAATAATAGATAATAAACTGAATAAAAGAAGAAAAAGAAGCCTGCTGACTAGGCTGTTAACATCTGATTCCTATGGAGGAAGATGTCCTAGCCTGGATAACTAAGACAATAATTAACAACAGCTTTATGTTATTTTTAAATGTGTTCCATAAGAATCGCAGAAGAACAAGTAGTTCATTCCACTCCATAGATAGTAGTAAGTATCTGCTGCCTAACTTTATTTTCCATCATTACATATTTATATGAGAGGGAAAAGGTGTAACACTTAACTCATGGCCATGACTGACGGTATAAAAAAGATTTAAAAAAGGAATCCACAGTGCAAATTCAAGGGTGTCTCAAAGTCCAAGCAAGAGAAATTCTGTTTCCCTCCCACTGTTAAATATGATCAGAATGACCTGATCATGAATATATTCATGCACAAATTGTGAAGTGCATATATAAGTCTGCTTAGATATGATATGTATTTGCAAATGATATTTGATTGAGTAGTAACAAGTGATTCAATTAAGTCCAAATGTTTCCCACATGCAATCTGGTAAAGTATAATTTTTTATTATTAAGCTATCTCGGCAACTTTGGCAGTGAGAACTATACTTTCATGTCTTTCAGAAAACCATTACAGGAATTGGTAGTCCTTGAATAGGTAAAAAGGAGTAGGTCAAAGTACGTTAAAAATAGCACTTGGCAGATAAAAGAGCTTCCTCAATTAGACGTGTCAAAAAAAAAAAATCTGTAGGATGTAGACATGAAACTTTATGGGAAAGTGTTATCAAATGGCTAACCAAGTAATTATAAAAATATAAAGTTACTATATTCCTTTTTTGAATGTTAGCTATTTTTCCATTTAAATCCTTAGAGCAAGATAGTCAGTAAAAGAGGTATTTTGTCATCTTTGCAGTATAAGACCACAGTTTGAAGTTGCTACCCGCAGTGTACCTGTAGTAGAAGAGACTGAATCAGCAACTGAGCCTGTGGGAATCTGTGGACAAAAGGGGAGGATCCAGCACTGCAGGCTAATCTAACAGGTTTCCCTCGGTTACCCACCATACCAAAATGTTAGTCTATAGTCTTTCAATTACAAGACATGGTAACCTCCCAGAGGTTACACAAGTAGTGCAACTCATTCAGGCCTGTTGCATTTGGTCTTGTACCCTGTTATAAACTGTCACTAACATCTGCTGTAATGTGAAGTGTATGCGAATGGTTGTGTCATTGCATCTGGGCTACTGCACGTGTACAGCGCAAGCTTTCACCCTAGCAGCGGGCAAGAACAGCGTGGAGGGCTGCAACGCTGGCTGTTGTCAGAGCTGTGTCCAGTGCCAGCATGCGGCGCTACGGTCATTCCCACTGGAGGGCTTTGACCTGTACCATGTGCTGTATCTCTTCCCTTCAGTTTCATCACCTTGCACTGGCAGATCCTGAGGGCTGTATGCCTGCTAGTATTGTCCTTAATGTCTGAATTGTCCTTTCTTCTGGGCTAGTATTAGGAGTTTAGACCCATAAGGAAGGGAGAAAATACAGCTTAGAAGATAGGCTAGTAGCTAACAGTCACTTAGGTAGCCAATAAGTACCTCTCAGCCATGTACCTGCACAAAGCTTAACAGTCAATTAGTGCTGCAACTTCTGTGTTGATCAAGCATGCTTCCTCCAGACAGCACAATTAGCCTTGTAGATGAGAAAAACCAATAAGGAGATTGAGCAGGACCAGATGAAATTAGGATGCTTTTCAAAAACCTGAGTACTTGGCTTTCAGTTTACAAAGATCTCTAACAGCATGTGTTCATGTCTGTTCTGTGTGTATATGACCCTCTTTTCTAAGAGGTCTAAAGTGAGAATGATACAGTTGGAGGAACCTGAGCATGGCTGACACAGGCTAGAAAACACTGAATAAAAAAATATACCCTAAAGCAAGAACGAATCTTCTGTATTTGATACACTGAGTCCAGAAACCCAGATATCAAGACCTGATAGACCTGATGGGAAATCCCACACAAATCAAACTTTCTCATGCCACTGACAGACTTCCAGGATTAGCACGTAGTACCTGACAAATATGAACTGAAGCAGGACTTGCTCCCGCCTGGGTCTGAAGAAATTTCCTTCTAGAGTTCAGACGAACTATAGGTAAACAATAACAACAACAAAATGGCAACAAACCAAAAAAGCCTTCACCTGCATAATGCCTATTTTGGATATAATAAAAACACTAAAACTGAGAATTTCTATAGACTGCTTTCTCAAGAGCTCCCTCCAGCTTTATGCATATAGAAGACAATCTTCAAACTGTCAGGATCAGGAAATCTCCTAAACACTGCATATAAAAATATTTCTCAAGTAAATTTTGAGAAGGAAGTGTCACAAAGCAGACTGTTGGTTATGAGAGCAATTGCCAACATTTTTTAATTGCATTTTTGTTCAGCAGCCCAGTGAGTACTACTGTGCCAGGTTTTTATCTTAGAAAAACAAAACCATCCACTGGAGCCCAAAGATGAGCATCAGTTTCCTATGAAGGTTAAGCAGATGAAGCAGTGGACATAGGCACAGGCTGTTAGACAGCAAATGAGAAGTTTATGGTGATCTGCCCCATACTTTGCTTTGAGGACCTCAGGTAACGAATGCTTGAGTTCAGGGAAAACTTTATGGGGGAGACAGAACATTTTTAGGTGAAATGCCCAGGTATTATTCAATAAATGGACTTCTCAATTCTACTGTCATTTGGGCTTTAGTCAGACAGACTCTGCCTTCTTTCACACATATTTAGTTTGAGTATTTCAGCTCCAAGAAGCAGTTGAAACAGTCAAACATATCCATCACCCTGTCTTTGTAGCACCTCCTTGTGGGCTACACTAACTCTAGCGAGATTTCTTATTTATACTACCTTAAAATAAAATCCCCAAAGGAAAACTCAAGGAGCTAGTCAGAATCTTGTTTCTTAAATGTTTATTGCTATTTAAGCTTAGCTATCCTCCCCCCTCCAAAAAAAATATTCCTGTAGCTACCTTGCCATAACAAAGATGAGCAAAGTTACTGATGTCATTCTTCAAAACCTAGAAAACCCAAACATCTCTTCCTGCCTAAATTCCATTCTTAAAGTGACTTGGTCCAGAGTCAGGGAAGTATTTTGGAACCCAGAGTTTTAAAGTAGCTCAGTGGAATGATTATTGAAACAGCTCATAAATATTTCCAAATCTGAACCATGGGACCATTTTGGAGAATGCACTTGCCAACACCCTCAAGTTCTCCTTAGTTTTCAAAATTCAGGAGATCCTGAGTGAGGAAGGGGTTATTTGAATATAAAATTTATTTCAAAGCACTGAAAAAAATGCAAACTTCCTCTAGAAGCAGCAGAATATGGTTATGATTTCAAATGAGGAGGGGGAAGGAGGTTTGTTTTATACAAAATTAGGAAAACCTTCAAACAAAATATAAAGGAATCTCTTTGAAACAGATAATCCAGTCTCTATTCCGTAATTCTCTTCCCTTGGACTCTTTGGGGGAAAAATGACTGATGCATGCATCTAGGCAGAGAGAAATTGATCCCAAGAACTGGGTAATCAAGGAGGCAGGACGGCCTCCAAAACCAGGCAGTATGCAACGATGGCATGTGTCCTGGTTTCAGCTGGGCTAGAGTTAATTTTCTCCGTAATAGCTGGTACAGTGCTGCATTTTGGATTTGGTGTGAGAACAATGCTGATAATACACTGATGTTTTAGTTGTTGCTGAGTAGTGCTTACTCCAAGTCAGGGACTTTTCAGTATCTCAGCATCCCTTGCATTTCTTGAGGTTTATTCCTTTCTCTGTTTCTGGTGGTTTTTTTGGTTGTTTGTATTTGGTTGGGTTTTTTGTCTGTTTATTGCATTGGTTTGTTTCGGCTTTTGTTTTTGTTTGTTTGTTTGTTTGTTTTGTTCTGTTCTCTTTTTTTTTTTTTGTGACTTCAGCCTGGGGTCATGTGGCACACAAACATGGACATGACTTCTTTTCTCCTCATAGGAGAAACAAAGCATCTTCAGGATAGTGACGCTTGAAAGTCTGAGCCTGTTCTGTTAGCAGCTCTTTGAACTGCTTGTGCATACATTAATCATAGAACAGGTTGGAAGTGACCTTAAAGATCATCTGGTTCCAACACCCATGCCATGGGCACAGATACCTTCTACTAAACATGTTGCTCAAAGCCCCATCCAACCTGGTCTTGAACACTTGCAAGGATGGGGCAGCCATAACCCCCTGGGCAACCTGTGCCAGTGCCTCACTGCCCTCAAAGTAAAGAACTTCTTCCCAATATCTAATCTAAATCTATACCCTTTCAGTTTAAAGCCATTCCTCCTTGGCTTTTAACTATAAGCCCTTGTAAAAAGTCCCTCTCTAGATTTCTTGCAGACCCCCTTTAGGTACTGGAAGGCTGTTACAAAGTCTCCCTGGAGCCTTCTCTTCTCTAGGCTGAACAGCCCCGACTCTCTCAGTCTGTGTTCATGGGAGAGGTGCTCCAGCCCTCTGACCATCATTGTGGCCCTCCTCTGGACTCGTGCAGGTCCATATCCCTCTTGTGCTGGGGTGCCAGAGCTGAATGCAGTACTGCAGGAGAGCTCTCATGAGAGTGGAGTAAAGGGGAAGAATTGCCTCCCTTGACCTGCTGGACATACTCTTTTTGATGCAGCCCAGCATACAGTTGGCTTTCTGGGCTGCAAGCACACCCCCAAGTCCTTCTTCTCAGGGCTGCTCTCAATTCAGTCTCCACTCAGCCTGTATTTGTGCTTGGGACTAGAAATATTTATCAGTTATGACTGGAAAAAGTGTTGTGCTACGTGGCAGAAGAGCCAGCAAAAACATGGCCATGTATTTTTAGTCACCTTGCAATTAATCCCCAGCAGGCCTTTGTTTACAGTGCTATGTTTACATGGAGCAGCCATATGGAATAGGGATCTTCATCCTGACAGCTGCTCTGCTTTCCTCAAAGCAATGAAGGGAGAGACTGTTTCAGCATAACACCTGCCACATTTCTGTCTTCTTCCAAACACCATCACAACTACAAAGGGGATAGCTACACCAGTGCAACCTCTCCGCTTCTCACAGCTCACAGGGGTTGGCTGGAAGCATGTGTTGTCATCTCCTTCTAGAAATGCTCCAGGCACAGATGTCAACTCTCATCTCTGGGGAGGCACAGTCTAGATCTCAGCCTATCACTCGCCTCTGAGTACTATGAGGATGATGAACAGTGCGTAAACAATGCACATGTTTGTTCCTCCATTCATCTGAGAGAAGCCACTTGTTTTCACGTGCCTTCATCGGCATGCCCATCCTCTCTACTACATTCATATAGCAAACTGCCATTTCTTAGGGCAGAATTTGAAAAAAAAAATATAAAGTGTATCAGTGATAACCATAACATCTTCTGAAGTTGCTGGTCTGCATCATATATATCTGAATTCTTGCAAACAGACAATATTTGCCTCTCTCATAAGTCCAGTTAAGCTCTGACCTCTGAGCCCCCTTTGAACTAATTCACAGGCCTGGTGTGCAAGAAGGGTTTCTTTCCTTCTTTTTTCACCATACATACAAGGTCAGAGACTCTTCTAGTCATCTCATTTCCAGAGAGGCAAACCTACTCAGGGCCAGACTTGTGGAAGCCCCCATCAATATTTTAGTCCTATACTGAAAAGTCCAGCTTTTCAAGGTGCCTGTAGCTTTGTCTTAAGGTGGTGAAGAACTAATCACCATACCAGTGACTTTTACAAGACCTTTGCTAAAATATTGTCATTCATACCTGTGCAGTGACTGACTGTGTGACTCACTATGAGTATCATGGTAATTGCTGAGGAACAAATAAACATAACGTGCCATGTGGATACAGAGTTTTCCCATTGCATTTTTCGGTACAGGATTGACATGCTGTTAGTAAGCAAGGGTGAGAGCAGTTGGGCAGCTCTGGATTCTTCTCATTAAAACAAGATGAGAAGCAAAGCCTCACTGTAACCTATTCCTTTGTCACAGGGTCAGCAAGTGGGTTGGACTGCCTTGTTCCTGCAGAGAAACCCATGAAACAGCACAATGAGAGAAGTGCATGTAATTGCCTAAAAGGTTGCAAGTAGTGCAGAAAGGTATCCGATTCCCTTCTGCCGTTGTCACCCTGACTTTACTTCATGCTGGCAATACAATGCAGAGACGCATCACCCACAATTACAGACCATATTGTATTTTTGAAAAAGCTTCTTCACAAAGGAATTTCCCCCCTATTTTGCCAAGATGAACATCACAAGCCGAATCTCCATTCTCATTCTAAAAAGCCTAACATCTGACCCTGATGAAAATGTAAAAGGGTTCTTTTTCCAAGTTGCACTGAACTGCGTAATAGAGCGGTCATTGTTAAAAGTTGCCATAGAAATAGAGAAAGAAGGAAAAATGATTAAAAAGAAAAAGGACAGATGCCACCAGGGGCACAAGAGGTCACAAAACCCTGTCCCTTATCCTGCTGAGCAGGATGAAGTGACCTTAGCCCTCAGAAGATTCAGGCAACTTAGAGAAATGCATAAAAAACATCTGAAAATCCTTGAAATGCAAGAAGTGAGTTTACCCCTTCAGCCAACAGATCAACACTGCAAATATTCTCAGATTCAGGTGCCTCGAGTTAGGCTCCCCTGTCAAGTATGGGATTCCCTTAAGGAACATTTGCCCTGATTTACCTTCCTGAACCACAGTCAATTCCCTTAGTTTAAATGAGCTTCAAAGACATTTTGATGAGTAGACCTAACTTCTGTGAGCTGGCTACATATGGAGGTTGGAGACACCCATCTCTAATCAGCCAGGACTTTTGGATGACCATAAGGCTTCTGAAATAGTTCCTCCCTAACCTATTGCTACAAGCTAAATATTTAACATAGGAAATTATTTCTAAATTGTTCTGTGGGTGACTTTGATGCAGATGATACAAGTGATTCCAGCATGGATTCACAAAATTCCTTGGCACTGGCATCTTCTTTTGTGCTGTTCTGGGACCATTGCAGTCTACCAGCCTGCAGGCATCTTTTTTAAAACTCCCAAGAATTGTCTTAGTCTCCTAGAGCTATGAAAGGAAAGAAGGCATTTGCTGAAAGTAAATATTGCCTATAGGCAGGTCTTCGACTTGTTGAATGATCTGGGCTGTTGAAAAAGGAGTAGGGAAGGCTTGCTGTAAAAAAGAAGCTCTGAGTTTCATTATAGTATTTCCTGAGCATCTGTGGAGATGAATTAGCGCACCAGTGGGACTTTTTAGGAACATGTTTTCAGTGTCATGTTATAAAACAGAAGCACTCTGACAAACAAGTGGCAAGAGACACTAGAAATGAAGCTGGGAGAAGAGACTGGGTTTGATGCTTTTGTATGCAGAAACATCTAGGTCTGTACTTAAGCCACCATGGGGATGAAGTGGAGAAGGATCAACCTGCTGAATCACAGTGAACACTGTAGGTCCTAAGGAGGGGGATACCAGCAGAAAACTTGAAACAGTAATCTGATTTAACTAGACTGGTCATCTACTACTGCAGGGACAGGAAACAAACTAAAATTTCAACATAATCATCCAATACTGCCAAATAATGTGTCAAAATAAATTTCCCCTCACTTGAGATAAAAATAATTGGGAGCATCCTTAGCATTTTCCACTTCCACTACCCATAAGAGCAAATAAGTACATATCATAGCAGCATTAGGTGCCTAGCTTTCAGG
Organism: Psittacus erithacus; assembly: GCA_009867235.2. NCBI lineage: Eukaryota > Metazoa > Chordata > Aves > Psittaciformes > Psittacidae > Psittacus > Psittacus erithacus. The sequence goes on along the minus strand of WYDI02141641.1, from coordinate 39,185 downwards.
TAAGCCATGGACCATACGCTTCTAACCTCCATTTCAATGTTTCTTGCAGTTTTCTAGTTGTTAGATTCTGTGCACTACAACATTTCAGGAAAAGAATTAAGCTATTCCAAATCAAACTTGAAAATTAAAACAATGTAAAATGATGGTAAGAAATTGAATGTACTTTTGCTCCCAAATATATTTCCCACAAGCAGATTTAACTGACTGAGGTACTTTATGCATGAATTCCAGTTATGTGACTTAATAAATGCCCCACAGATTGGCATCAGTTTTCTTATTCTTTTCCTAAAGGACTGCGTTGCTGCTGCTTTCAGTTGATGGGGATTTCATCAACTGAAGTGCAGAGCTAACTCTAAGGCTGTTTTTTGCTGACTGCAAATCTGTAGTCCTTGTGCTCACCTACAGCTTCAGATGGATGTTCCATTCTCCTAGATAAGCACAAAATAGATAATTTGGTTTTCTATCAAAGAATGCATTTTTGGAGAAAATGGTGACCTGGTAATACTACAGTACTTTTTGGGAAAAGAACATTTCAGTTTACTGTGCCAGTGAGGGGCTAGGGGGGAATCAGACAGAGGATTGAAATGATCTAGACATCTCAGGTTGGTATGCTGGGTTTGGTTTTAGTTTTCAAGTGACTGTTCATTTCTTTTCCATCTTACTTTAAAATGTCATAAAACCTCAGCCAAAACCCAAACAAATAAGAATAATAAAAAAACAACAAACAGAGAAAAATTTCTCTAAAATATTTTAGTTGATTAAAACTTTGTATTTTGTGTTTGTTTTGCATCAGCCAGCCTGAAGCAGAGTTTTTCTTACTTTTCAATCCTGAGTAGTATGGAGTGGGTACATAGAGACAGATCATTCATTCTCTCTTTTAATGTGATGGCTAAGGGAGCACCATAAAAAAGCAGATTAAAACAGGCTAAAATAAATTATTTTGTTCAATAAGCCTCCAAGTCTTAGAGGATACAACTGCATGGGGAAACTACATATGTGCCATACACTTTCCTATGCATTGATTTTTGGCTGGTATAAAACAAGAGATACTGGATGGAGTAGATTATCCATAAGAGGCCAACCCATTGTTGCCATTTTAATTCTCTGTTCTTTTTACACTAATACATATATATGTACAGCCTTCATGTTGATGCAACAGCTATACCCTGCAACATTGTTGTCTGCAGCAGAGCCAAGTACAGCCCTATCAACAGTACGGCTGTCCTGTTGTGGATGAATCAACATCCACAGCCCCTTGCATGAGGGCTTGCCCCACAATGAGCCCCAGGGCCTTGCTACGAAGCCACATTAACATATGGCCCTGCTCCCATATCCATCTGAAGGGAGGGATTATTAGGGAGGCCACACTCATGGTCTACTAAGATGAAAACTGATGAAAAGGCCCATGCCATTTACTCAAAAAGCAGAGTGAGGAAGGCAAAGCTATCTATAGTACCTCAATAATGGGTTCAGCACCATTTCTAGAATCAGAGAGAGCCACTCTGTGTGGTGCTAAATTATGTGTAGTGAGCAAGTGTGCTGCAGGAAGACTTATAGAAACAATTACAGAAAAAACAGAACTCATAAAAACAAGGTCAAGAACTTTTTTGTCTGGTAGCCCTACAGCAATCATTGAAGAAGGTACTTGTTGATGCTTTATATGTACAAAGAAAAAGTTTCAGCAATTATAATAGCTAACAAGCAAGGCTCAACTACCTGAACATTTGCCAAACTCTGAAATAAGTTACCCTTTAACCTGTCTCTATTTTATATGCTTTATAGTATAATTTGTAGCAGAGAGATAGCAGACAAAGCTGTACTAGTTGATACTTAAAATGCAGCATTATCACTAGATAAAACACATTTGAAAAGAGTCAAGACTTTTAGAAACCATGCCCCAAAATTAAAGCTATCTAAATATCTTCTGTTACAGAGGCTTCCAATCTGAAGAATATTGTTGCCTAGGCAACCTGGTCACAGTGCACCTTGGACAGCTCAGACCATGCTTGCTGTTTTAAATATAAATACCATACATTTAACAAAGAGCTGATTTTTAGCAAAAAGTATATATGTGTAATAGATACCAACAGACCGTGTATTTGCTTTGTGCGAAGAAGCCAATATGTTCATGTAGTACTTGCAGAGACTAGTGTGATGTGTAAATCTAAGGATGAATGAACAAAAATGTAAGGGTGCTGAAACAGCACTTAGGCCCGATTAGCTGAGTGGAATAATCATTTGCATAGAGCTCCCCCATATGCATGGTCTTGTTGGTCTTATGGCAGAGATGTGAGAAATATTTAAGAAATAGTAGAGGGGGTGTATACAGCTATTTCACATCGCTTCATTATAGCCAATTAGAAACTGGCCAAGCAAGTGAATCAAATGACTTTACACTGCCACTTGAAGAGCTACTGGCTAAAACTAGAACCATGCATGTACATGAAAAGATTTCTGCATAAAAAACACTTATCAAATTCCAGTCCTAATGCTTTCTTCAAGAATTGGAAGTGATAGCAAATAGCATGGGGTTGCACACTGCTGGATCCTTTGGCAAAGGCATTGCTGGAAAACATCCTTAGAGTGGCCAAGCACAGTAAAATTAGGAAGTATTCAGTGCCTCAAGCCTCAGTACCTTTTGTATAGGGAGGCATGGCAGGTGGGGGTTTCTATGAAGATATTAAAATTTCCTATGTAAATTTGCCGGAAGAGATAGAGCAGCTACACTCTCTTGCTACAGAATTGTGGGAAGTTATCTGCAGAAGAATTATATGAAAGAATTATGTGGAAGAATTGTATTTGTGGAAGTTATATGGAAGAATTGTGGGAAGATTCAGTTCTAGCTAAATATTTCAAATCTTGGCCTGAAGCAAGAGGCATTACTGCCTGATCTATAATGGCCTTGTTAGAAAGGGGAATAAGAGTTCAACAAAAGGTTGATGCTTTGTATTGCTCAGTAATCTGGACGGTATATATTTGGTGTCGCATTACCAGACACAAAAAAACCCACTCACTGCTTGGTTGCAGTCTTGTCATTGCTAAATATCAGCAAGTTCACTTGAAGAAGTTGGACCATAGGGACTATAAGACCTCTGAGGAGAGGTTGGACTGTGAGTATCCACAATGACTGGTGGGAATTGTATTGATGGGCACTGCCTACGTTGAAAAAAAAAAAGAAGGAACTGAAACAGCTAGGCTGACAAGGAAGAATCAACTTTTGTGTGAGTTTCTACTTATTACGTGCATGATGTTTACAAATGTATCACTTAGCCAAGCAATGCCAAGCTGAAGACTTCTCAGAATCCTGTTTAGTCCTTTGAATCACTATCAAATCCCATTTATTGCCTTTGCAAACAGAGGCTTTCCACATGAGAACAGGAAGAAATCATTAGTACTGAGGTAGGAGAAAATCCTTAACCTAACTCTTCCTGGCATGGCTTTTAAATGGCAAACTCTGCCTTCATACAGCCTAAGTGAGTTGTGGGAAGCCTTGTGTATCTTAAAAGATGTCAAGAGACTCAAGACTGCTGTAGACAGAATGAGGGTGACATTTCAGAGATTGTACCCCTGTGTAAGTTAAATGCAGTATAAGATCTCACAAGAATGGTTACATTCCAGAAATACTTACATTATCTTCTAGTTACTTTTATATGCTGTTATGTATTTTGTGCCTGATCCTTGGATAATGTACAGTACTCACACAAGTATAAGTGGCTGGGTTTAACTGCAAGCATCATTCCAGCAATTAAGTCATTTCCTCAAATCTATAAATTCTACTTCAGAGTTGTTCGGGTGACAAGGCACCATTGATTCTCCCTTCTACAAAAAACTTGCAAAGCAAATCAATAGGACTGTACATTAGGAGGTCCCTGGCACATACGCACTAAAAAACCAAAACCAAAACAAAAAAAAAACCAAAATAAGCACCCCAAGCCCCACAAAAACCCCAATCAATAAAAAACACCCAAAACCACCTAACCGAAAACCAGAAACCCACATTCCATAAATACTACCGTGCTATGACAAAAGTTTGGTTTGGCATAAGATTATGCTAAGACACTGAATTAATTGAACTGATTTATTACTACTTGAAAAACCCTGTAAATGATGTTGACCTCAGCTTCTGTGCCCACAAACGCCATTACCTAACCATCTTTATTTCCCTCCTTGTAATTTTTATTTGTTTAAAAAACTTATTTGCTAATAAAACTCATATATTTATAATAATTCTCGCACCCTGTATTGCAGGTCAGGAGCACAGTCACAAGAAATTTAGTAGAGGCAAATGAGCAATTAGATTATGACATACACAGTGGTTAAATAATTTATGATCCTCAGAGTACAGATAAGCAAACTGTTCATTTCAAATAAAGCAGATTTAACTTTCATTTCTTCTTTGATCTGAACTGAATCTTTCCACAGATTATTTATCAGTTGACTGAATCTTGTAGGGAGATGGGGGTTCTGACCTCTGCTTATTTATTCCATTTTGCTATTTAACTTCAGTCTGCTAGAAAAAACAAGGACAAGGCTGTGACAGTTCAGAGATGCAATTTGCCTATTGAACTTCGCCTGGTATCTGTTAGACACACGAAACAAAAGAAACTGCATAAATATTCATCAGCAAAGAAGTCAACCATGATGGTAGTTTTGAAGCATTATATCTTATTTTTGTAATCATAATTGTGATTCATCAGCCTTAATGATATCTCACTATAGTGCCTGACTTATTTTTGTTCATGTGAGCATAATTTATTTTCCCATTTTATGTCCTGCCTATTATTTGTTCCCAAATATGGAAGCAGTTTTACATAATAGAATTCTGCTCCATAGTATTGGACATGTTGGAGGTTTTCCTTTCAGGTAATGACTCTGGTACCAGTTTGTTCTACCCTTTGTATCTCATTTGAATAAAGCCTGTAATGTGACAAGTAAGAAGGATATGAACCTCTTTGAGTGAGTCCAGAGGAGGGCCACAAAAATGACCAGAGGGCTGGAGCACCTCTCCTATGAAGACAGGCTGAGATAATTGGGCTTGTTCAGCCTGGATAAGGGGGGATGTCTTTAATCTGAAAGGGGATAGATTCACATTAGATATTGGGAAGAAATTCTTTACTCTGAAAGTGGTGAGACACTGGTACAGGATGCCCAGAGGGGTTGCGGATGCTCCATCCCTGCAAGTGTTCAAGGCCAGGTTGGATGGGGCTTTGAGGAACATGGTCTAATTGAAACTGATGGCAGGAACGCTGGAACTAGATGATTTTTAAGGTCACTTCCAACCCAAACCATTCAGTGATTCTATGAATTGGAAGATGGTGCTGCCTTACAACTATCAAATTGGGGAAGGAATTATGGGGTAGGCATTAGGGAGCACAGGCTCAGCTTTGAAACTTATGATTACCTCTTCAGAAAAAAAATACTTTTTCAGCCTAGTTTCAAAAGACAGCTTGATTTATCAAATCTGTTTATCCTTATAAATTAATCTTTTAATGATTTTTTTTTCTTTTCTTTCCTGGATTATAAATCTGCCAGAACACAGACAAAAATTATCCCATTTTAGGAAAAGACACAGTTCAACTTATTACTTTCTCACTACATCTATCCCACCTGGGATTGTCAAGACATTGAAGTTACATTTTTTAAAAGCACAGTAGGGTCTTCTGCCCGATTGACTCTCAGTAGGCACCTAAATCACTGAGGGTCTTTTGCACATATTCCTAAAACCCCCTGAAAGGTGATGGAAGAAGAATATCTAATCCTTTTAGACACAGGAAAATGTTGACGTGGGTCATAGACCTGCATATATTCTAAAATATTTAACAAAAATGCCTATAAATAATCTGGATTCCACTGAAAATGTGAGCTGAGGACTTGATTTATTGATAGAAGGCAAGGGAGGAACAAACAAATGAATTGCTGTCGCTTCCCTCGAGTCAAAGCATTGCAAAAAGACTGGGACAAATTTTATTCAAAAGAAAGGCGTTCCTCCTTCTCCTTCCAAAACGAATTGGAGATATTATTTGAAACTACCAAATATGCAAGAAATGTTTCCTCAAAAAAAGCTGCAAGGGACAAACAAATACGACAACTGGAGCGCAGAAAAGTCTCTACAGACCTCAGCTACAGCTACAATCTGGCCCTGCCAGGCTTAGCAAACCTCTGGCAACCCCAGTCCTGGGAGCAGATAATGGATCTGCCTCATGCAGGGCTGGCCCTTTACAATTTCTCCTCCTTTTAGGACTGAGTTGTACTTGCTGTGAGGTCAGTCAGGTACAGGACTCAGAGGGGCTGCAAGACCTCAGACCTCAGGGGTTTTCAAGTGCTGACTGGACAAAGCTCTGAGTGAACCTGCCTGGATGCAGCATTGGGCTTGCTTTTAGCTGGAACTCCATCTCTGCCTCATTGCCATAAAGTCTAATGCTTTCTCCTTTAGAAAGTCTCATGCTTTCCAAAAGATCACAGCACACAACTCAGCAATAGAGAAATCGAGTCAGTTTCTGCCATTGTGATTCAAATCCCCAGTATTTACAGTATGGGTTAAGTGATTTCGGTATCACTAGAAAATGCTACTTCTTGCTGAAAAGAAATGAGATTTTTATGAGCTTTGTTGGCAAGGCCTGTTCATTTTAGTCTCTGGTCTCTTGGGAAAGTTTTTCCCTAGTAGTCTTCTTTCCAAACTTACTCCCTTAAAACCCATTCTTTATGGTCTCATGGTTCCTCTTCAAGGTACATCCAACAACACTGGGGCTCACTAGGGTCCCTAGCAAACACCACTCTTGCAGTTCCTTTCACATGTCCTTTGCTGAACTCTGACCAGCACCAGTGACATTGCTGTGAACTGGATGGAGCATCATGCATAATTAATATGTATCCCTTTCCCTTTGCTCATTTCAGAGAACATTTTTGCTTATTGCTTGCTTGGTTAGGAACCATGAAACTAAACAAAGTAGATCTGGGAGGGACCACATGGGATCACCTCATCCATTACCCCTTCCCTAAGGCCTACAAAGTTAATAATGGAACAACAAGCTTGCAAACTCCAGCTGCCAGGCTTTGAAAGTTTGGCTTATCCGAAAGAAGTACACTGCTCTTGTCAGCATGGGAGAGTCTGCATGTGCTTGCTGATCTGTGCAGAGATTCATTTTAAAGCATACACTGTTCTCAGATGGCCCATTGCTACCATTATGTGCATCAGTAAGTTTCATATTATGCAACAACCAGCACTTATGTTCAAAGAAAGCACTTTTTAGTCACGACAAAATGTAGTTGCTATGTTCTCATTAAAATACACAAGCAACAAAAGATTGGTCCTGCTGCAGCAACATCTTATGCTTATTCTGTTAAAAAATATTTAATATATTGAGGAATGCACTAAGTTTCTGCACCTTTTTCTCATGTAGCACCGCTAACTTCTAATGCATGTCCTCATTGGATTTGACTGCTTAGAGAGTTTTAGCCATTATCAAATACTCCTTTCATTGCACAGTTTCTTTGTAGGTATTCTTCTGAAGACACATCCATACATGGCAAATGCTGCTGTCTTCTATCAAGTCTTTGCTTCATTTAGATTATTTTTCTGGTCATTCCCACCCCCATAAAGCTGCATTTAGAGACATTATGTAACAAGGAGCTGAGATATCTGAGTGTGAACCAGATCTGTTCCCTCCTAAGAAGGTTATGTGTATTAAGTTCAGTGCCAGGAGAGTCAGAGAAGACATGAGACTGCTCTAAACTGGAATGTGGACACCAAAGTCCTACAGTATATCAACTGCTAAAGCACCCTGACAAACATGATATGCAATCTGCAATACCACAGATACCCTCAGGTGTTCACATATACAAGGTCATGCATCAGCTCTGAGAAAGATTAGCAGTGTAGCCCCAGGCTTTAGACAGTACAGCCTAAAATGGGACTAGAGTAGATATGAACTATGTGGGCCCTTGAGGATCTCTTGACTGTTCCTTGTAACTCGCTGCGTCCCAAAACATACAGAAACACTTAACACTGAGGTAGGCAAAGTCATAAACATCAGCTAAGTGGAGGGCACTGTCAGTGATCATTGGGCACAATAATATTTCTGTACCTGCTGTACCAGCTGCAGTGTTCTCTGGGACCTTTCCAGCTCTATCTGTCTCAAAAACCCTAGGATTTCTTACAAGTAAAAGCAGGAGAGACTATTATATGATTCCCTATTCAGCTACAGCAACAACAACGTATGGCACTAACCAACACAGTCCAATGTTCATACCCTGGTGTGAATTCAACCACTCCCAACTATCTACCTACACACACACACAGCCACTTCAAAGAGACAGCAAAGAAAAGCTGGACCAGAGAATGAAATGCTTTTGACTTCAGCAGCAAAACTCACCAACTCGTATCTCTCTGTGGAAGACAAATAAAATCTCAGCATTTAAAACACACTATGCTATTCCACAATTTTAAATGACCAGTTTCAAGCTCTGATTCCTAGATCAATTCAGAGTCACTAGAAAATTTTTGCAGGACTGTTTTACAAAAAGACAGGTAGGAGAAATTATGGAGAAATATGCAGGGTATAAGAAAAAAAAAACACTGATAATAAAGTGTGTATTGTATATGCTTGTATACATAAAGGCAACATTAGCTTTCATTGCAAATGAAGGATATTCCTAATTTACTAGTGAATACCAGCCTCCCATTTTCCTTTTTCCCATCAGATTATAATGCTAAATATCCTTTGTGAGTATGTATCCTCTACCCTGTCCTAAAATGTAAGCAAGACTAAGATATAAACTTAATAAAAGAGCTATACTATGCCAAGATTCTATCAGGATCAGCAGATGTTCTCTACGGAAACCTTCCTCAGACAAGAAACCGTGATTTCCAGCCAGTAATGTTTCACACACAACATGAGTACAACTTGAAGAGTATATAGTACTCACATAAAGGATGCACAGAAATAGCCCAAGTAGCAAAATCATTGTCACTTCCATGGAAATGTTGACAATCGACCCAAAAAATCCTGCATTTTACTAAACCTTACCTGCTCATATGTACAAGTGGATAAATATAGTTTTAGCAGGTGAGTCATTCTGCACAGGAAGGACTGTTGGAAGCATTTCACTTCCAGAGCTGTCTACTCCTGTGTCTATGTATGTTATGATCTTCATGCCTTCTTTTACAAAGGTGTACTTTATGAATTCAAATAATATTTTGGTTTAAATCCTCTTTTAAAATATAGTTAAAATTTTAAATTATAAAGAAAAGTTACAAGGAGACCACTGCTGGACCTGCAATATAATACTTTCATGGATACTTAAGGCTAACTTTAAAGGCTATAAGCTAGGCTTAGACAACAGGTCTAAGCACATGATGGAGAAGGATTGAGGGAAAAAAACTTTTACCAGTGTTCACCATCAGCACACTACTAACTTTAAAAGCAATGAAAAGCATCACAGACTACAAAGATCAGCATTTTGATGAAAGTCAATACATATTCCTTCCACAGATTCCATACATGAGATGTAGATTAAAAGCTACTCTCTGAACCTGCAAAGAAAACTTTTACTGTTCTATCTGGAAACAAAGATTTCTTTGAATGTTGAAAGTGGAATTTGTAATAGCTCCTAGCTGACTGCAATGTAAGAAAACAGCATTTTCTTTGGGCATTGCTACAGCTGAAGTAACTTCATGTTATGTGCACAGACTTCATTTTGCTTAGATGAACAGGGTGATTACAGCATTGTCTTCCTTCCTTTCTTCCCACACTCCCCACATTACAAGGTGATATAAATTCAGTCACACTCTTGATTACTGTGGATGGGATACTGCAAACACGGAGCTGTGAGACAATATAAAATGCGTGTGATACAGTAGTAAATGAAAGAGCACTGCAGTGGCATGATTTCTCAGAAAAGAGATTAAAAGAGGAATGGAATCTGCCTTCCCTTGCAGTCTTCCATGACAAGAATGCTTAGTCAGTTAGTTGTGAGCAATGTTATGATTTGGAAGTGCAAGACCAAATGAAAAAGGAGGTAGAGCACAAGCAATGTGGATAGTGAAGAAGCACTGGGTACGTTGCAGAGTCCCCCTGGTGTCATAACCTGTCCAGTGAACTTGTGAACAAGAACTTGCTCAGTTCTGCTGTTAAGTGTATTACTTAGTCTGTGTTATTTTAACCCAGGGAAACTTGACTTTGCTTGACTTAACAGTGTGTCTTTTAGGACTATAGCAGCTTTGCTTCAGTTAGATCATAAAGGCAAAATAGTAAAAGTAGCAAAATCTAATTTGCAGCAAAATTCAATAGCAATGTAGATCTAGTTCCTGTGAAATGCCCTGGGAAATTTTCCTTTGTAAAACTGCAATCCAGTCCAATTCTAAGAAGAAACAACAAATCCCATGCTTTTCAAGGGTTTTGATTTCTGATCAGTTTCTAAAGGCATGACTCAAAGGAGAGACAAGAAGATTCTTCCCATTTGACTAACACCTTCCTCCATCCCTGGGATTATCTCTCAGAGAGCTATCTAGAACAAACACAGCATTTGTCCAACCTATCAAATACACAAACCTCCAGTTAGATGACAAATTCCATCAGGATCTCATGGTGACCTCTGCAACTTAGTGCAGCGCTCAGTGCTCAAAAAACATTTAAAAAAAATCTAGCCACTGCACAGAGAATAAATACAGATTTATAAGCTTTGATGAGAAAGGGGAGTGGGGAATTATCTAGGCATTAGCTGGAATGCGTAGAAACATTTGCAGTGTACATTATGCTAGAATCATCTACAGGGATGAGATCCTGCAAATTGTTAAACTGTTATATCTAAATCATTTAGATGGCTCTGAAACAAGTCTCACCCATCATGTATAAATAACAGTTGGAAGCTCCACAGAGTCATTGTAAAAAGGTAGCCACAGTGTGTTCTTAGATTAAAAATAATGTGTTGATTTAAAGTGGAAGGTCACTCACTGCACAGTAATTAACCTAGGAGGTTATCAGCAGTGATTTGTTCTGATACTCTATCATGCAGAATTGCAAGCTGCTCTTCAGAACAGTATTGAAATATCTGTTATCCGCTATCCACTATTGGCTGACTTAATGCCAGCAAAAAAATCCCCAAGTTATTTTCCACAGGGGACAAGCTGATCTCATACATTTTATGTTCCTGAGAAATTAGGTTTAAAAGAATATTACCAGCACTGCACAAGAAAATGAACTATCAGGCAGAAAGGTAGCTGTAGCTGGACTGAAAAAGAAATTTTTACAGAGATTGAAAGACAGAACAGGACTTGCTAACTGGAAACAAAGAGAATAGAGAACCGTACTTGGATAACTTGCTGTACACTCTTCAATGGCCATCTGGAAATTCCTCTGTGGTAATTCCTTTTTAACAGTTCTATAATCACATCTTAATTTGTCATTTCTTAGAAGGATTAAAAGAAATGTTTTGCCTCTGCCAGCGCCATCTGTGCCTGTGCCCATGCAGACCAGGTACAGGCAATGCACAAATGAAAGCTGGGAATAGTCACACCAACCTACCAAAGCCGGTAATGCCTGAGAAAACTCTTTGAGAGTCTGCTTGCTGCACCTACAATCTCTTATGATCCTGTTTCCATATAAGTAGTGTTTTATCTTTAAGAAAACGGCCCTCAACATCAGCGAATACCAAAGCTTGGAGAGACCCTAGAGACCATACAGCCCTCAGGCAGGACAAGTCCTTTTTGTTATCCTGAAGGTGCTTGTCCTCAAGAACAAGTTTCAGATATCTTGGTGGAGTTATCCAGTTAGGCAGACTTCTCCAAGGGATATAGCCACACCAGTAGAAAATTTTCCTAATGCTTAACACGATTATTGTTTTTTTTTCACTGTAATTGGAGTCCCATTACTTTTTCTTGTATCTACCATGAACACAGAGAACAGATTTATTGCCTTCCTCTCTGCAACAGCCTTTTATTTATGTGGAGAGGTGTCCTCCTTTAAATCAAGTAATCCAATTTATTCTCTTCTCCAAACTAAATAAACTCTTTTCTCACAGTAAAAAATTCCCAAAATGTTCTGCTTTTAAGTGTGTCTCAAAAAAAAAAAATAATAAAAATTGCACAAGGAGATATTTTAAACTGGAAGTTTGGATGTTTCAGCAAAAAAAAGGTTGAAATTCGGCACCTCAGATAATGTCAGTGTCTCAGATAAAATTTCAGAAATTTTAATGCATCAAAAGAACTAAAAGAATGTGCTCACAAAACATTCTGATATTCACAGATCTACAGCATTTTCCAAAAAAGATGTTTGCTATGAAAGTTTCTCTTGGCTCTGTCACCCAGACTGAACAAAGCTCTTAACAATGTGCTTAACTCCAAAAATATGAGCAGCATCTCCTCCTTTCCTGTTCACCTCTGCTCCCTCTTCCCCTCATCCCAATCCAACTTAGAAATAAAGTGTCTTCTTAAAATTTATTCTCCAGGAAGCCAATGCTTGCAGTTAGAAATTATCCCTGCTGTGAAAGCCCACACCTTAGACCTAAGTGTGTCCATCATTTGAGGGACTGTTTCCTTAAAAATGTATATTTAAGCATTCCCAGTCAGCATGCCTCCATGGAGAAGTATGGTCCAGCACACCAGCAAGAGGGAAAGGAAGAGATATGGCTTACTTTGAACTGTGTGTGGAGCTGATGTTAATACTAATGCAATCTGGAAAGGGCTCAGGGATATCTTGCATGATCCAGTCTGATGATGACAGCTATGCTGAATTACCCAAGATATCCTTTGAAACTTGATAGAAAGATTGGCCGAGATTTGTCACACTTATTCTGGGAGGGTCTTCATGGTCAATTAAGAGGGACAGGCATCTCCAACATGGAATGAAGTTGTAGGTGGGCAGCTGGAAATACCATTTGCTCTCCTGTGCCAATTAGACTTCTAACTGCATCTGGGAAATATCAGGATGAATCTAGGGGTGTTATGTCTTTTGGGATCTTTTTTTGTCCCAAGTGGTACTCAGAAAAGATGGTTGCAGCAGGTTTCCTTCTACACTAGGGAAAAGCAAAGTGTACATGAGAAGTGTAATGATTTGCAAACTGAAGAAGGATTAGCATTGTATTAAATCTGTATGCTACCCATTGACTTCAGGGACTAGGAAGCAAGAGGACACCAGTGTTCCTCGAAGGAGAAGAAGGATGGCATGGGTACTATACCACTCTCCCCAATAATTACTTCTCTATACTGCAGTTACAGTGGGAAATGGATGGATTATAATGGACTTTCTTTCCATCGCTGCAAGGTCCTGATGCATGCACTTCTGCATAACTGGTAGCACTGGCAATTATGTACATCAGATTTCTGTTAGAAATTTCATTTATTTATCTTCTGTCACAGTGTTTCCCTAATTTTCTGGTATAAACTTTGCTGCCTTCATAGTTAATTCCTAACTACCTTAATTAAATTTATTGATTGCTTCAGAGGAAGGATGTGTAGGGAATGGGAATGCTTTTTACCTTTCCTCTTTTTCCCAACTCTGTGAACAGCTGCTCCTCAGAAATAAACTTATACTTTTATTACTTGCATAAAATTTAGGTCAGGTATGGCCTAGAGATGTTAGTTAACTGTGATAGCGGATGCTTCAGGAATCTGTATTCATGGGATCCCACAGTCGAGTAGGACACGCTAGGAGGCCATATGGAAGGAGCTAGATGCAGCTCGGTGCAGGTCTTATCTACTAGAGATAAGCTAGTATCAGGAGCTGCAGAACCTGCTCAGGAATTTGGAAGTTCTCTCAAGATCAGCTTAGACTGAGCCATTCTTTGTTACAGAGAGGAGAATCTGATGCCTATATAAACTATATTTTCTTACTCTCTTCTTCCCTTCCTTCTACCTTCTCAGGAAGCTCTAATGAACAATTTTCCATATGCACCATCATAAGCATTGTTTCCTTGCAGCTTCCTCCCAGCCAAAGTCCCATTCCACTTGATGATACATCCAGAACCCGTCTGCCATCTGCATCATGGCTGCGCCTCAGCTTTGCTCCCCCACCCAGCTGCTAGTACCCTCCTAAATCATGGATCAGAGCAGCTGGGCTGTCCTGGCCTCGCAGAGCTAGGCCAAGGAGTTGAACAGCATGTGGGGTGTCCAGCAGAGCCCCCAGTTCCTAACCATACATTACTAGATACATAGTGACAAGACATATTAGTACCTTGTTAGGGAAATCAGTACAAGTGGAAGAAAAGAGCAACTAAAGATGGGAAGTAGGGAGAAAAAAAACTTTTCACTTGGAAATGTAAATTCCAAAGCAGAAATAATGTATTTCAGTGATCATATATCCCAGTTTAAAGTTAATGTATCCTCCTTGAAAAAGTTGCTGCTTAAAGCTGAGCTATATTATTTCATATTCTTTGACATAATAGAATACATATATTTATGTATGGCTGTAAAACTGTGTTATTTTTAAAAGTTATTTCATTAAAGTGCTTGACCTTCTTATGTTTCATGGGTACATTTCTTATACAGTAATAGAAATACCGACTGTAAACCATTTTATGTTAACGCACTTGCTCATTTAAATATTATGACCTGGATGATGAAATGGAGACCACTGTGCAATATTTGGGGTTGCAAAGATGAAGAAATGGTCCATTAAAAAAAAACCAAACAAACAACCCGTTATTTGTTTGCACTTAAATTTGATTTTCTTGTTTTTAATTTCATACTCCTGGGTGTTAAAATGTTCAACAATTACCTGATTTGTTGCTACAACTGCAGCATGTTTACTTGTAAAATGTCTTCCAAATTAAGATCATTATTTGCCCTTTTAGATTTTCCCTTAACTTTGCAACTGAACATTTGCAGCTCAACAAGAAGCAGCAGAATTTTTACATTCCAAATGGCTTTAATGCCAAAGCATTTTGCTGATTTAATGGCTGGTTTTGCAGGATAGAAAAACACTAATAATTCTCAGCAAGCAGAAAATCAACAGCTATCTTTTTTCAAATGGGATTTGTATAGCTCTGTCAAGTGTCCCATATTGTACAAAGGAAAGGCAATTCAGTGCTGCATTTGATTTTGCCTCCAGAGACAAGGGCTTGATATACCTTTTACTGGAACCCAAAATGCCAAATAATGTGGAACCTCAAGTTGGTTGGGGGTCCCTAAAAACAAGACTTAAGTGTCAGGTGCTCCTGAATCACTTGGGTCCAAATAGTCTACAAGATGCTCAACACTTAAGAGCTACTGCCACCTTTAGGTGCTTGCCATCAATGTCTCAGAGATATCCTGCTCGTATTTCTAGCACTAAAAACTATCTCAAAAGCCTTAAACATAATGAACAGCTCACCCACGCTGTAACCCAGCAGGCAACTTCTTCTCTTGAAACACACAGGAATTGCAACTCACACAACTGGTGCATATCCCAGCAGTCTGGATACTCACTTGCATTGGGGCAGAGCTTGGAGCCTATCCTTCAGGTTACATTAGCTTAAGCACAAACTGCCTAAGTATACCCTTTCCCATACATGTGTGCTCTGAAATCTGGGCTGGCTGTATTCAAGTTTCTTCTTTCCTTGCACATAAGCAGAAAAAAGGGCTTATGTCCAAAATTTCGGGGCAGCCAAAGTAGTGGAAAATAGTAGATGAGTACATTTTCCTGGCATGGCCAGCTATGGCCAGTTCCTGACCTGTGTCCTCCCCTCTTTATTTCCTCCCTGTGCGGCTTTGGCAGTTGCTTGAACATCTGCTTTGAGAAGAGGATCCTGTTCGCAGACTCCCTGATATGCACACTGCAACTGGGGTGCTGTGCACAAACCTAATGGCACCAGTCGTGGCTCAGCCGCTTTGGGTGCAAGAGCAGCATGGCTGTAAGGTGTGTGTGTCCCAGGCTGCCTGCTGCAAAGCCTTTCTTCAAGTGTGATTTCATTGCTATTTGCACAGTGGCAGTAAGCTGATAGCTAGCTGAGGTGTACCCACGTATGCTGCCGTGGCACCTCTCAATGGCATCGTACACGCTGGTGCAGGGAGAGGGACCAGGCACTGACAAGATTCACATCTGAACCACAGCTGTAAGCACAAAAGTGCAAGCTCTTAGAGTGCAAGCTAGCTGTGAGCACATCTGGATGCACAGAGGACATTTTGTAATCCACAGTAAAAGCAACGGTTAGGTAAAATAATTTAAACACAAATGCCCAGAATCTTAATTTTTTTACTCAAGCTTATTTCTGGGTACTCAGGGTGTGATTGAAATTCATTACACATAGCAGCAGCCATGGCTACTCCAAAGGCAGCACAGAGCAAGGGATGCAGCTGTGCACATTACCAGAGTTTTAATGTGGTTGGAGCCCTCATGCCAGAGCCAAACGGGATCGCACAGGCAGTTTTCAATACCTGAATAACCGTTTCACTGAACACCTCCTGTAACTGGTTAATTCCCAGGGGAAGCTGCAAAGTTTCAGTGTGCTCAGTACTAAAATAGTTTTGGTTTAGAGAAAGATAATTGCAAATCCACACTGCCTTTTTCTGAAGGAAAACTAATTCAGAAAGGGGATTGCTGTTGAAAAACAGTGGACATACTCAGCCAAATCTCATCCTATGGCTGCATGCTTTGATGACCTGCACTGCTGTGATGTCAGCACAGACCTGTAACCTCAGTTTACTCAACCAGGCAGAATGCAGGACAGGCTGCTGTGGATCATGGCTGTGTCACACCTGTCCCAGTAACCTAAAAAGCAGTCAGGATTGATGAATGTCACCCACACTCTTTTCTCAGTTCCGTTGGGTGGCTAGGGGGTGGATGTTTAATTTCCTGACACCCATGTCAGGCATTCTGCATCCCTGATTTTTTTTGTTTGTTTGTTTGTTTCTCTAAACCAACCACATCTGTGACTCTTGGAAGTTTTTGAAGGTCAAAGGCAAGGCAGTAAATTCCTGGAGACTGACAGTGCAATATTTAAATATAATGACTCTTCAAAGGGAACAAAAATGGTAGCCTGAAGAACAAAATATGGGAGACCACATTGTGTGCTGCACTTTCTGCTCTTTGCAGGACAAGCAGGAGAGGCCAGGAAAGCTCTCATACACCAAAGAGACATGGTGGAGAGGAATGAGGAGAGATGAGCAAAGGCAAGATGGTACCAAGTGAGGGCAAGAAACCTGAGGTATTGTAAGGATTCCTTTGTTTTAGCACCCTGGAAAATACAGGCTGATGTTAATTTAGGCGCAAAAGGAAGAAGAAAGATTATTCAGGGAAAGTGATGTACATTTATTTAAGCCAGTAGTGAACACATGAGCAGACTCAACACTAACTTGTCCAGTCTCCTATAACTGTGGGATTACCACACCAGCCAGCTGCCTTTAGCCTGGCTCCCATACATTTGCTTTACCCATTCTAGAAACAAAGGCAGTAAGATGCCCAGTGCAATCAGGCATACTCCAGAAAAAAAACCAGCAACCAAACTCTCTGCTTTCAAATAGTATTCCCAATGCAGATTGATGAAATGGTCTGTACCCCCCCACCACACCACCTTCTGACATCCATCCATTGGCTTGACAAAGCAGGTAGTCACACAGACTCCACATGAATGCACCCGTGGCCAGGTTGCCTTGGAAACCTTCAGTGCTACCTAATATTGTTATCATTGGCAAGAAAATATAGGTTTTCTCCAATGATTCACAGCAGGCTTCCATTTTACATAAATACAAGCTTTCCATCTGCAGTTTTCTGAAGGTTTGCTTTGCTTTCTCCCCAGAAATTCTGGAGACATTTTCTCCTCAGAAAAATTAAACTGTTTAAATGTTAGAAATGATGTTGTACCAGTACAGGGGGCCATAAAACAATTCCAGCTTCCCTGTGTCTATTGAGAGGAGTTTCTAACAACCAGGAAAACCCCTGCAGTCGTCTCAACCACATTTAATTCTGTGCACAGCTCTGAGCTGTAATTCAACTCTGACAGAATAGGTCAGCCCAGTTGCCCCACACAACCTTGCTCAGGCTGCATGCTCTCCATGATACCATCTACCCCTCAGTGATGTGTACAGCACAACTAGTAGAAACCCTGAGCAGCTTTCACTATATGAAAATGTCCAGAGTGTACTAGAATCGTTATGGGACGTACTCACCCAACATATATGCCATGGAACCAGTAAATTTAAGCTAAATGAAATTTATTGTTTGAACTCAGTTAAAGCTCCACCAACATCAACTACAGATTTGGGATGTTACATGGACTCGTCACTACACTGCTGGTTTTTAAACTTTATGGTCAGTGATCCAAAATGTATAGTCACTCACCTAAAAAGAGAGAGCTCTTCTCTTGCTGCTTCAAGGAGGGCCAAATCTCACAGGGCTTCATTTATACCCTGGTTGAATCTGAGCTGTGGTTAAATATGATCACGTAGCCCTTATGGGCTTAGGACCCGGCTTCCTGCCCCTGTCCCTGCTGACCACCACTATATGGATGTGATGAAGAGTTGTGCATGCACAGGCTCTCCTGGGCTCTTGTCTGGGGTGGGGGGGGTGGGGGGGGGTATACTTCTGCAGGTTTTGGTCAGGGATTTACCAAAGCTTCTGTCAGGGCAGGCATACTTGCCACAAAGTAGTCTCAAGGGAGTGAGACTTTGGAGAAGACCCTTACATGCTTACCTAAGCAAAGTCTGTGAATAAGCTACAGGTGCGCCCACATTGCATGTACTTACCAGAAAGGGGTAAACAAACTCTTGGTACTGTGGTGCTAAATTCCTGTGCTTCTTTGGAGTGCAGCAGCCTTGCAGCTACTTCTCCAGCTCAAGGACCAGCTTGTGGCAGATGGAAACTGCAAATCCTGTTTTTCTTATGAACAGCTTTACCTAAAAAAGAGGCAGGAGAAATTGCTGGACCACTGCATGCTAATGGGCTCAAAAAGAAGTGTTTGAGGGTGGCATTTGAAAAAGGCATGACCTAAAGCCATAACGCCTAAATGAGCAACCTGAAACACTTGGTGGTGGTTGAATAGAATGCTTTAAGTCATACTAAAATGAAATTTTGCTTGGAACAGAGAAGTGAACCTAATTTCATCATTATTCACCTGTGAGTTTGAAGCTCCACAGCTCTTTAAAAAGCTCCTCCAAATGCACTGTGGCCATCCCCAAAAGTAAGTTCCGCGGCTGATGCAGGCTATTCCTGTAGCTGCAGCTGGGCTGATGAAATGCCCTAAGTACCCTTTCCTGGG
The DNA here is from genome assembly GCA_009867235.2 of Psittacus erithacus. Classification (NCBI taxonomy): domain Eukaryota; kingdom Metazoa; phylum Chordata; class Aves; order Psittaciformes; family Psittacidae; genus Psittacus; species Psittacus erithacus. The sequence goes on along the minus strand of WYDI02141641.1, from coordinate 20,018 downwards.
GCTGCTGCCTCAGCTGGGTGTCAAGCTGGGAGGCTTCTCACCCCATCATCCTGCTTTTGAAAAAACAGTGAAGACAACTTAAGCTGATACCAAGCTGCATAAGAGATACGGTTTTATTATCACCAAAGCAATGAAAACCTCTGACATATGACTTTAGACTGCCGAGTTAAAGCTACACTAAATCAACTGCACCAAGACCAGAAACTATGTCTTCTCCATTTGTTTTGGGGAAAAAGATAGAGGTTCTTTCCTGTGTCTGTGTAATACAGCTGTTCTGTATTTTTGTCTACAACCTGAACAAACCTCCTGAAACTGAGATGATGGGGTTTTTTTAAATGTAAAAGCACTGACTTGCATTTTAACAAAAAAAAAAAATAAAAAATAAAAAATCTCAAAGCAATTCAACATTTCTAGAATTACATCTGCATGTGTTTTGGAAGACATGTTTTAGCAAATATTTGTACTTTTGTCAAATGTAGCTAAGTGTCGCAGCGCAAGGCTACCTGGCATTTTTAACCCATCTGCCTGGACCAAGCCACTAGAGCTTAGGAGATGCAGTGGTTACTGTAACTTTATCTAAATGAGTTGCAGATCTGTGTTTTCAAAAAGAACCCAAAGATTTATTTTTAAATGCTCAGCATATACATTTAAAATTGCTTTTTTCAAAAGATCTCAGGGCCTTTGAGCAGAGGTGGCAATAAAGACATTATGTTTTGAAAAGAGCTGACAGCTGTAAGATACTCAGGTTCCATCATTTCCACTCCTGAAAACATGTGGGTATTGGACTTTGAGATCAAATTGGAGAATTTGGCAAGTCTGCCTTGAAAACCTTGGTTTTAATCAAGCAGAGCTGCTGCAGAAGAAAATCAGCTAAACTAGTGGATCTGTGCTTGACATCACAAGAAATTTAGCAATAAAAGTAGAAGATAAAATGAACAAAGTAAAGGTTAATAACTCACTAGGTGCCACTCAGTACTCATCCTCTCTGAATACCACACTATTTATTAAAGATGTCTACCTAACCCTTCAAACCCAACATCAGGTATCAATGTATGTGCTATTCGTGCAAATGCATCTGCTCTCAAGTACAGTGAGCCCATTCAGGTTAAAGTAAAAGCAGTCTAAATGCACCATCATGTAAAACTTGTACTATTCCTGGCAAAACCCCTCTTTGGTTCACCTTGCTTTAATTTTGATATGTCTCCAAGATTCCAAACTTTGCAAGCAGGGAGAAAAAAAGATAAATAAAAAGATAGCTTGCCAAAGGGGAGAGCTTGCTGGAGAATCCAGGCTTATGAGACTGGACATTAAACTCTTCTGTGGAGAAATAGGGCACCTAAATTGACCTTTTTAACACAGACCAGCAGAAGCTGAACTAAATCCTATTTCTCCAGCCCTGAACAGGTTTTCCCTAAAAGCATCTGATCCAAGGGGAGTCACATTGCATTTCAAAACATCTTGTACCACATCTTGTATTTGCAATTTTAAGACTAGAGCAACACAATTCTGTTCACACAGAGGGCTTCTAGATCAGTTTTTTATGAATTTTACAAAATTTCTTGGAAATCTCTCATGCTATGGAAAATCAGATGGTTTTACAGTAATCTCAGACACTATTCTTACACTCTTAAGGAACTGAAATACTGATGATCTGGCACCATAAACCCTAAAAATAATTATGAGGTTTGGGACATATTTTCTCCTGCTGAAAATGTCAATGCTTGATTTATCAGTGGGTTTCTCTTATACTGCTATGACTTTGCTTGGAGTTGCTGCATTGTTGTTTAGGGGCATGGAAATTTTCTTCTATCTACCCTTGCTCTGTGTTCATGCTCTTTACCTCTCTGAGCGAAGCAAAATGCTGGGCAGATGATACACAGCAGAGGGAAAACGTTCTGATAGACCAGCTGTTTCCTCAAATGTTATTGTTTTAGGAAACATGCCAGTTTAGATAGAAGAGAAAACATCTGACATGGAATAAAATACTGAGCATTTTATTACCACCTTTTTTTTTGGGTCTCAATTTCCTATTTCAATCCAAATTTTATATGATAGCCCATCATTTTGAGTCCTGCATCTGTAATATACACAACATATCTTTATTTATTGTTTTCCTCCAATCCACTAACACATTGATGATTCCAATGTGTCTGTTTCACTAGCCTCCGTCTACATTTGCATTCAGCAAACAAAAATAGCCAAACATTCACATTTCCAGTGAGATGGCATATGGGAAGAAGGGCTTTTGCACTGACCTGGTGTAAACAGCTGGAGAAATGTCCAATTACACTGAGAAATACTGTAACAGATATTACAACTGCAAAAATAGCTCCCTCCCTTTTCCCTTTTGTGTAGTAAATGCTATCAAACTGCTAAACTGGGCTGGGTGCATGCTGCAGTGATTTCAGCAGAAAAGCAGCACCTGGCTGCAGGAGGTTCTGCCGGATGGGAAGCAGAAGAAGGTTTGAAACTCAGCAGATGGCACAGATGAGCACTGTGCCAGCCAGGGGGTACTACCTGGTGCACCTATCAGATTACTTGCTGCATTTGTCATCGATCTGGGAATGAGAGGTGTCATTGTTTTATTACCCTTTTTTTCCCCCCCTTTATGTGATTTTGCTTCTAGCCACTAGACAACAGCAGTGCTTTTCTCTGGAGTGTGAAAGATTCAGTAATAAAAGAAGCCCAGGAAATAAAAAACAAGAACCCAAAACAGCCTCCCCTCCCCCCAAAAACCCCTCAACCCTAAGCAAAAAAAAAAAAAGAGAAGAAATCTGTTGTTTTTCTGTAACAACTGGCCAGCTCCAACCTGCAGCCTGTTGGCTTCCTTGATTGCTAATAACTGTTTACTCAGAGCCAGACCACAGTGGTGCTTTTGGACCACAAACTGGGCTAGCATCATGTAAGCACGTAAAGAAGCAGTATTTATCATTGTCATGATTTTGTTGCTTTTCCCCACACTTTTAAGTATTGCTAACAAGCAACTCAAGACAGCACAGCTGGTCTGAGATATGTCTCTGCATGAGCAAAGGAATGGCTTTGTTCAGAAAGCAAGTACAACTTATTTTTCGTAATCCATAAGGAAATGCTGTGGTAATGGAAAAATATCAGTTGTCCTTGCACTTTCACCCTTTGTTTTAGCTCAGGGCTTTACTTTCCCATATAGTCCATGGGGCAGATCTGGAGTAAGCGCTCAGGACAGTAGGGTTTGAATGGAAGAGAGGATAGGCGTTGGGGTTTTTTTCCACCTTTACATTTGGGTCTTCCCAGGCTAGGGTTGGAGAAGAGGGCTGTGCATTTACTCTACCAACATGCTAGCCGACATGTAAGACTATTATCTGCAGTCAAAGTTGTCACAGGAAAATCTCTGGTGTGTACCTGGAAATGAACTCTTGGAAAATCAGCAATAAGGAGACCTGGAATAAAAAAATTCTCATAGATTTCTTGGATGAGCCCGATGATGTGAATTTTATAGATGACACACCTGATATCCATATCCCCTAAATTGAATACACAGACAAAAATTAATTAAATCATTTCTTCTCCTTGTTGATTTCTTTTTTCTTCAGCTATAACCAGCAAAATCACGCTCTACTCCAATACAGCTCAGCAAGAGTAAATCTTTTCCCTTGGGAAGGTTTGCAGCAAAGCAATAGAGAATTTCAGGGCAAGCCTAAGGTAAATTGACTCAGATTCCCTCGGAGACACTTACCTAAATCACCCTTCTTGTACTGCCAGCACAACTATCCTTCATTTTCACAAGCACTGAAAAGAAAACAGAATAATTGAATTCATTTTTTCCCAAATAAAGAGATGTTAGAAAGCAAATTCAAGTTAACCACTTGAAAAATACTTTTCTAGTGCTGTAATTCAAAATAACAGGGAAAGAAAAGAAAAGGAAACAAAAAGGAAAAGAAAAATTTTATATTAAATTACATTAGCCAGTAATCTAATAATCAGTCAATTAAATTTCCTTGTGTATAACCCCTGCTATATAATGGCAGCCCACATACAGTACCTTGATACTTTATAGTAACTGGGTATTTGCCCTCTCATTAGAAAATAAAACATACAGTATTTTAATGTAAAGGATAATGTCAGGTTTGATAACATCAGGCAGTTCATAGCTACACTTTAATATGGCAACAGCGCCACTCAGGCTTCCTTTCTTGATGAAAAGTAAATTCTTTTTGTCACACAAGGAAATATTCGTTGTTTCAAGACTTTTGTGAGAAAAATGGTACAGACATTAAGTCAGAAGCATGAAAGATTATTCATGTTCAACTTGAAAATCAGGCACATCCAAAATACTCTTTCAATTTGCATTTCTTTTGATCCACTAGACTGCAGCTGAGACAAGAGAGGAAATTAAGTCAAAGGCTGATTCCCTTCCAATTAAAATCTAGTAGAGACAGAAGTATTAATCCTCTGTCCAAAATGTGCCCCTGCAGCTACTAGGGACAACGCTCCAGAATGTCAAATTGCACATGCAGGCTTATGGGGAGAGAAGTCTTCCCCACTGCTGCAGCTGATAGATGCAGATCATCAGTGATGAATTCCTCCAGAGCAGCATGGGATGCCCCTTGTCCTGACATAAAACCCACTCTTGCCCAAAATGCTTCCAAAGTATAACAGTGGAAAAATGCCAGAGGTCAGGTATTGTGGGCTTCAGCCTGAGCTTTGCTGAAGGGGGCATCAAGGCCGGGAAAAGGGGCCTCTGCAGCCATGTCCCTTTCAGGTAGGAGCTTTTGGTGCATTAGAGTCTCAGCCCTGCTTTCATCTTTCCTCCAGTAACCAGGCTTGGTGCATCATTTATTACCTGACTCAACTGATTTTGGAAAGCAGAACTTGGAAATGGGGAGGGTTAATTGTCAGAGATCTCTATGCAGTGTGTCACAAGGCGTATGCCATAGTCTTCTTTTGAAAAAAACTATGCTTTTCTGCCTAAGCAAGAAGGGGTTAAGCCCTCTATGAAGCTGATACATGGTAGGATTGAAAACTGCCAGTAGTAAAGCCCACATCATTCATATGTGTATGTGCATTAGGATTTAAATGTGGATGCCAAAAATGAAAATGTAGCTTACTGATGAAAGCAACAACACATTTCCTAATATAGATAGATTTTTTCCATTTCTGGAAGAAACTGGGAGAATTAACAGCACCTGCAAAGACAGAAAAAAAGAAAAGCAAAAGAATTGTGGATAATTGATACTCCAAAGGCAAAGCATCTTTCATGGGAAAACATAATGGGCCAGAAATTCAGCTGCTGTACATTAGCTGATTTACATCAGCTGAAGAATGTTCCAGTATAATGTTTTTCTTACGTTACTTGGGAGATAAATGATTTAAAATAGAGAAAGAACTTAGCATACATTATCTGCCATCTTTTGTTGCTTGATAATTTCAGACGTTTTTACTATTGTTTAATATAGAGAGTCATTACAGAGTAAATTACAATACAACAAAACATCAAATACAGCAAAGCATTACTTAAGTAAAATCTCTTAAAACCCAAACAAATGAAGCAAACCAATTTTAAAGGTCATTAAGGGAAACTGAAGTCATGAGTATGAAATTACCAAATTATCCCAGGTTCCAGGCTACTCCTAGGACAGCTACTAGACAGGGCAAAGATGGAGGCAGTGTTTCCGATTTTGTTCTCACAGATCACAATGAAACACTCCACTGTCGTGAGAACATCCTGTTATGTTTTTACTCTTTAGCTGGAACAGAATATTTCTGGCCCTGGTTTTCTAAGGACATGCACTTGCATGGTTGTACTGTGTCTATCTGAAAAGCCTTTCCAAACAGCATTTGAGCTGCTCACCTGGTTTCAACCAAGCTGGAAGGAAGGGTAGAAATCTCAAAGATGAATTGCAGCAAACTATGAAAATTTGGGCTAATAAGAAGGGTTCAGCAATCCCTTGTGCCACACATCCTGCCAAGCAGCAGAGCAGCCACCGGGCAGTTCAGAGTAAGCCTCAGAATGTGTTGCCTTCTGCCTGGGCGACCATTAACAGAGGGATGGAATTAGGGGCAGGGAGATGAGGACAAGCGAAAAAAGAGGTAAGGAAGACGAGGGATAACTGAAGCAAGTGGGTGGATGAGAGTGAGAGGTAATGAGGAGTATCCCCTTCAGCACTGAGAAGCATTCACATACTTTTGTAAATAAAGAAACTAATGGAAGGAGGTTTTTTGGAAAACATATCAAATTAACTTGAAACATTCTCCTCTATAACATTTTTCATTAGCAGGACAATAGTCTGCAAGAGACAGCCCCATTTGCTTTGGTTATCCAAACTTTAGTGCCAGGATAACTGTTGGAGAATTACCATCCAGCCTTGCCTTGCTTCCTCCAAGAGGAGCAACTGAACTACCCCATTGTTAAGCAGCCACAGATTTGAAGCCCACACCCCACACCACAGCAAAAGAGCTCTTACAGCAAAAGAAAATGCTTAACCTTAAGACATGTAAAAGTGCATCCAAAATAAATCTTGCCAATATGGGTGATTTAATCCCATTATCTAGGAATTCTCCCAGTATGAAATATACAGCAGCCAAAAGGATTCATTGAGCTAAAAGGACTGTTATATTTTTATTGACTGAATGACTAAAATAAAGGGCATGTTCGGTCTTTCCTCATGCACAGACACAGAGGATGATGAGCTACTGAACAAGAGCCATGCTCTGCCCTGTGATGTGGAAGCTTGACAAAGCTCCTTAAAGGAGAGATTGCTCCAGATTTAAAAGGACCATCACTTGCCAGTTTGTTTTGCAAGCAAATTTTGCCATATTGTCATAGTTTAAGCCCAGCCAGTAGCTCAGCACCACGCAGCTGCTTGCTCACCCTGTGCCTTTTCCTCCTAGAAGGGATGAAGTGAAGAACTGAAAGAACGTAAACCTCACGGGTTGAGATAAGAACAGTTTAATAACTAAAGCATAATATACTACTGCTACTACTACTACTAATAATAAGGGAAATAACAAGGGGAGAGAATATAAAACTAAAAGGGGAAAGAAAAATAACAATAAACCCAAATGATGCACAGTACAATTGTTCACCTGCTGAGGGATAACTGAGCAGCGATTTAGGCCTTCTGGGTGACTCCTCCCAGTCTATATACTGGGCATGGCATGATGTGGTATGGACTACCCCTTAGGTTAGTTTGGGTCAGGTGTCCTGTCTTTGCTTCCTCCCAGCTTCTTGTGCTCCTCCTCACTGGCAGAGCATGAGAGACAGAGAAGTCCCTGATCAGGGTAAGTGCTAGTTAGCAACAACTAAAACATTGGTGTGTTATCAGCATTGTTCTCAGACTAAAGCCAAAACACAATGCTAACAGCTATTAAAAAAAAACAAAAAACAACAAACCAGGAAAACATGCAACAAGCATGCAGCTCCCTGTAGAAGTACAATTTTCCAAGCAGCAACATCCATGTCCTTCAGATCACTTTGGGTTGTGGTAGGAAAAGATCATCATTTTTGTTTTTCAAGCTAAGTTTTAAAAAACCACTTGGGTCATTAGTGGGCAGAAAACATTTTCTTATGCCTGGATCATGTATGAAATTCAGCAGTGGCCATGACAAGTGCTATGCTTATCATCCAGAAACCGGAACTACAAATTGTTGTTGCCAACAACTATGCATATATAGGTCTAGACAAAATTGAGGAAAGACTCCCCATACTGAAGCTGACAAGGTTGTTGTCAATGCGTCACCAATGCCAAGGATGCTCCAAGTTGTTGGAGCCAGAGCTGTAACAACCACTGTGTCTGGTGCCAAGGAAACTGTTGCTCACATGATCACTGGAGTTATGAGCAAGACTGAAGAAGCAATGCAAGACAGTGTAGAAATGACCAAGTCAGATGTCAATGGCAGCATTAACACTGTCCTGGGAAGTTGCATGATGCAAATGGTGAGCAGTGAAGTGGACGGTGCTCTCACTAAATCAGAGACCCTTGTAGACCACTATCTCCTACTTCCAGAAGCAGAACTAGAGAAAGAAGCTGCAAAAGTTGAAGGCTTTGAAATTGGAGTTTTAAAGCCAAGCTACTACATTAGACTAGGATCCCTGTCTTCAAAGTTCTGCACATGCGCCTACCAACAAGCCTTAAACAATGATCTCAATGCAGATCATTGATCTGAGTTACCTCATCCTGCTGGGACCTAAAAGCCAGCATCTGAGAGTTTGCCAAAGGGAGGAGAGAGTGCACCCAAAGGAGGAAAACATCTAGAGATGCTAAGCCCATTTCCCATTCAAGGGGCCTATAAGGATGTTGGGGAAGGACTCTTCATTACAGACTGTAGTGATAGGACAAGGAGTAATGGGTTCAAACTTAAACAGTGGAAGTTTAGATTGGCTATAAGGAGGAAGTTCTTTACTGTGAGGGTGGTGAGGCACTGGAATGGGTTGCCCAGGGAAGATGTGAATGCTCCATCCCTGGCGGTGTTCAAGGCTAGGTTGGACACAGCCTTAGGTGACATGATTTAGTGTGAGATGTCCCTGCCCATGCAGGTGGGTTGGAACTAGATGATCTTAAGGTCCTTTCCAACCCTAACTATTCTATGATTCTATGATTCTATGTATACAACATATTGCAATATGCACACACAATACATATGCATATACTAGCATGTATAAAAACAATTTACAAAAAACAGTGTAACCAAGCAATCATATTTTCCTGCTTTCTGAGCTGAACTCTCAAGTTCTAGTTTATCCTAAGAAAGACAGATGGAGATCTGGCTATAGGAAGAAGTGGACTTCTACTTACCCTGCAGAGTAAGGTTTGAGAAGGATTGCCACTCTCTTTCCTTCCCCTCAAGTTTGCAAGACAACACCACAGTGTTTGATACCAGTGCAGATACTCAGTGTGGATTAGAGCAGATTTGAAAAGCCCAGGAACTACCTGAGATCTAATTCCCTAACAAAATGAAATGCCTGCCTTAACTGGCAAGAAAAGCTGAATGCAAAAATAATTGGGGATAACATAAAATGGCTTCTCTCTGTGAACAGCAGGAAAACATGCACTGCAAGTAAAGCTGCGTGACTAATTGATTTGAGGGGTTTGTTGGCAGTCTGAAAACCACAACTGAGGCACAGTAACGGTAACCTAAACTCATATCATTTTATTAGTTACAATTGTGAGGGTAATTATCTAACGTACAAAGAAGAGAGAGAGAAGAAGAGAGAGAGAGAGAGGGAAAGAGGTTAAAAGCAGAAATAGTCGCCACTCTGGATCCCGCGGCGTCTTGCGGATTTGCTGATGGTCCTCTGCAGTCAGTGGTGGGTGCACACACGGGTTCTTCAGTGATGCTCTTTTACAGCTGCAATTTCACTGAGTCATCCTGCATGAGCCATTTTATGCCAATCACTTCCTGGTGATGTCAGCACTGCTGAGTGTGACAGGAAACTTCGCGCCCCTAAGCCTGCTGCTGCTTGCCGGGTACCTGCAGTGGGCACTGCCAGCAGCCAATCAGTGTCTGCTGTGTGGGAACAGGAGCAGAAGGAGGATGAGGGGGAAGGGGGCATTGTGGCTGGCATTGAGGTGTGGTCGATTGTTCCAGTATGACTCCTTAGCCCCCTCATACATGGCCTCTGCTGTCGCTCCAGTCCTTTTTCACTCAGCCATTTTGAACAGAAGGTAAAACTTGAAATGGCGGCAGATATTCTGAGACATCACAAAAAATGGTGGAGCCAAGACCCATACACCCTGCGCCACCATGTCACTTCAGCTCTGGATCCAGACTGTATTCTTTATAGTCTTCACTGGCACCAGGAGACAAAACTGAACCACTATGTTTGCAGACAGTCACAGGTTCTAACCTTGCATGCCCCATACCATTGAGCAGTATTTGGGCAAGAAAACTCTTCCCATTCACCTGTATGAAGATATCTCTTGCAGTAAAGATTGAATCACCTTTATTGCAATGGAATTGCAGAGAAAAAAAATTATCCTGACTCTACCCTGTTGTATCCTTTTCATATCTCCCAAACAGGCTTGCTTTCTCCTTGGAGGAGTAAACTCAGGAGTTAGGTGAAGGGGAAAAAAAAACAGATATCTTTGCTCTAAGCTTGCAACAAACCGTCACTGGATAACAACCAGATCCCCTTCCTTTACCCACAAAGCAGCTCTTGACACTGGCAGACAACAGCTGATTGTGTCAATCCATTTTGGGAAAATTTCCCAAATACTGTGCTGCTCTGGTGGTGCAGTGGTCAGGGAAAAAAAAAAAAAAAAAGGGAAAAAGAAAAAGATAACCTTTTTCATAAATAGAGACAATGAGGGGAAACAGGACTTCCTTATTCTCCCCCTGAAAGCACTTTGAAACAGGCCTTCTATTTGTCAGGGTACAAGTGGAGGTCTTTCCTAAACCATCTGATCTCTGCAGTTATTACAGCATTTGTCATAACAGTAAGTTTTCATGGTGAGACTGTTACAAGAGCTGTTGAGGCACAGAGTAGCATAAAACCACAAAAATGTCCTGACTTGCTCATTACAGGAGAAAGCTGTTGCACAGGCAATTGTCAGGCAGTGACCAGTGTTCAGCTGTTCTCCAAGGTGCAAGCTTGCAAGAAGCACACAAGAAATCCCTTTTGAGACAGTTCCTGCTCAGAACTGGTAAGTTGGCACCAGTTCTTGTAGCTACAACAGGGATTTTTCCAGAGAGGTTTCAGACTCATATGAAGTTTTAGGGCAGTCGTTACTTTTTGACTTGCTATACAAATTTCTATTGCGTAATGCAATCACAGTTAAATGTAAGGATGAAATGCCTTCTCCCTTGGACCAAAACAACTTGGGTCAAAAATTGATAGCCTGGATTGTTCTCTGCATGTCAGCTTTTAAGAACAGTGTCATTTCTGTCTCAGAAAGTATACAAGATACATGCAAATATCTTCTGCTTTGTTTTCTTAAATATGATGATCCTTCAGAGAGACAGAAAGAGGTGTACTTGATTTCTTAAGAGCTACATAGCATATTCATCGCTCAATTCCAGGCCTGAGAAAGAATTCAAGAAGCTAATTCACATCACTGAATCTGACATCTTGGTCCAAGACCACAGAACAGTATAACCTCCAACCATACCTGAGGGCACAGTACAAAGGCACATGTTAGAGGCAGGGTTTTTGACAAAAGTAGCATAAAATTAACAGTTAGATATTAGCCTTTATGTATACAGAATGTTTATTTCCCAAGAAGGTTTGAGCCCATGAAAAAAATGTTTCTGTCCTCAGAAGAGTTGAAAAGGAAGGCTTAACAGTGGAGGAAAAAAGCCTGGTGACAAGGGATCCTGGGATGCTGCACAGCTGCTGTAACTTTTTTCTTTACCAGTGTGAAATGTCATGACACAAGCAAAAGCCACACTGAGCCATCAATATTTATAAATCCCAGAAACTATCAACTTGCTTTTGAGAGAAGATTTTTATATACAGCGCAACTCCAGCAGACTAAAAGACAAGCTCGATACCAAACTAATGAGAAATGAGATCAAGTTAATACACTGTAAGCCTTGGCTAAATCTGTTTATCCTATTTATTCATTGCCTTGTTGATCTGGAACCTTTAAATAAGAAATCTGTCCTGTTCAACAATTATTGCTTCATTAATCCTCCAAAGGTCTATGAATAATGAGACAAAAATAACAGCTCCCACTGTAGAAATAAGCAATATAAGTAAAGATGAAATATTTTGTCTGGAGCAGGCATTTAAAGAAAAAATATCCCCACTTCTCCTCCCTTAGCAAATGTAAAATAAAATTTTTCCTGAAAGAATGAAAAGGCTGCAAGTGTAACTGTCAGCCAGCAGCAAGTTGATCATCATCTAACCTGAGTTCTTTAGTTGAAATTTTAGGTGAAAATTTTCCAGGAGAGTTCATGGCCAGTAATGAAAAAAAGCAAAAATTGGGTCTTGAACAAATGATCCCTGCAACCGTAACACACTGTGAATGGAAGTCCAGCTAAAGGCATGTGTCATCTAACCCCAGCTCCATAGGCTTTTATATGGCATGAGGCTTGGTCTGGAAAACCCTCATTTAGATACATACTAATGTTTGCAAACAGAACCTGAAGGACTGATAATATTTCAGCTAGCAAGGACTATAAACCCCATCATTAAAGATTCCCAAAGCAAAGCAGCCTCAGGTTAACAAAGCCATTTCATTTTAGCTGAAAGGAAAGTCTACCCCAGTTATCATCAGGGCACTTTGCTGGCTAGCAAAATATGTTGTTTCTTTTCAGGGAAGATCCAGTACTCCACACTGGTGATTAAAGTTGCAAAGAGAAGTTACCTCCTTGTTCTGGACTAAAAATAAGCCTCAAGAGAATCAGGCTACATCCATGTCAGAAAGAGAGAAGAGGATTGCTGTAAGATTCTAAGGAACCTAATGATTTCTTTCATAGAATCATAGAATGGTGTCTCCATCCATGCTCTTTTCCAGCTTGTCCAAGCTCATCTTACATGTCTGGAGTCTTCTCAGAAGGCCAGCATTAAGTAAAATGACAGGTCCCTTGTGAGAAGGGGATTTTTTGGGGAAAAAAGAAAAATCATGGAAAAAGGGGAGACCTCCAGGGAAAAAGAAAGTCAAATTACCAAGCCATTCTACAGATGGAGTCCTTCATCTGATAGTCAACATGCAGTGAGCACTGCTCAGCTAGTTGGCACCCAGACTTAGATTCTCAGCCCTGTTTTTCTAGTGAAGTGAAGATTCTAACATATTGCTGTATCTTACATAGTGGCATGCAGTTTTACTGGATGTACCAAAGGAAAAGCTCCCACATTGCTGAATTAATACATAAAATTACATCAATTCAAGCATTGTCAGTCTGTAGAAATTGAACCCCAACCACACACTTGCTCTGGGTGCTCAGGAATGATGCTAGACTAACTGGGCAATGTGATAACGTACTGCTTAATTCTTTCCTCAAGCACCAGGGTGCGAACCTTCTTGAATGCAGGCAGTCTTCAGTTTACCTTACGCTGTTGCCTCTATTGCCTCTATTGTTTTGGAGTGGGTGCTCTCCTGCTTTTTGGGCTGAAGGGCATTCTCCTTGGGCTGCATCAGTGCCCCTTCAGAGAAAGGAGCAGCTCTCTCCAGCCTGGTCAAAGAAGTGTGTGGCACATGCACCCACTCTAATGAAGACCTGAAAAAAGTAGACAAAAGCTTCCCATGAAGCTCTTGTCACACCCAGCAGGCCTGCAGTTGGAGACTCTCCCCTTGGGCTGGCATGCCATCCAAGGCAACTCCTTGAGGTTGAGAACCCTCCCTTCATTAGGTGACTGATTGTGCATTTTGGATCATTAGCCATAAAACATTAAGAATTAATTCTTGAATCAGCAATGCAGAATCATAGAATCATAGAATGGCAAGGTTTGGAAAAGACCTTAAGATCATCTAGTTCCAATCCCCCTGCAATGATGAATTCATGTAGCTGATGTTGATGGAATTTGAAAAATAATTTTTGTCTGGTCTCAAATGATTGGTCCCATGACATAGTGCATATGCCAAAGTAGGAGTCTATTTTGTATTCTGAGGTAATAAGAGACAATGGACTGAAGACAAAATAAACCATTTATCAAATTTTCCCTCCTAAGATATGTCATCTTGCAGTAAGAAACAAAGCTTGCAGTTTCACTTTTTCTCTTCCTAGTCCATTCCTGGAAGGGGAACTCCCTAAATCTGCCAGCCAAGGGCAGCCCACAAGGAGAGAGATCTGGGGAAGGGGCTGCCGACCTCTGGGGAGAGGACAAAGCCGTGGGTCCAGCCCCTGACGCTGCCTCTTGAGAAAGGGAGAGGAGGAGGAAGCCAACCAATGAGCCTGCAACCTCACAGTCCCGAGACGAAGGGCCACCATTTTGTGCGGTGGAGGGGGATCAGAGCTGTCACTCAGAAATGAAGCACGGTTGGTCCCATGAAGGTGCCCGGACCGCATGTTGGGAGTTTGGGAGTTGCAAGTGGGAGCTGTCTTGCACCCACGTGGGCCTAGTGGGGATGGAGCTGCTGCTGCTTTCCAGTGCTACGGAGCCAGAGAATGCCACTGATGGCTGCTGCCTGCTGGTGCAGGGGCTGTTGGTGTCAGGTATTGCTGAGCACTGGGATAGCCCCTCACCGCCTGGCTGTGGGCGCTCCTCTTACCATGTGGTGCTGGTGGTTGGCTTCTCTCCCACTGTCTCGTGCACCACGTGTAGGGAATTTGGGTGTATCAGTTCAACCGGGAGCAGTTTCACCATTGATTGGCCCCTGGGGGGCTGGAGCTTCTGCTGCCCTCACATGCTGGGGAGCTGTGGCATGGCCCGATTGTTGCAGTGTCAGAGCTGCTGGTGTCTGGTGCCAGGGAACTGTGGCATGGCTATAATGCCTCCTGGCTGTCAGTGCTGGTGCTGCTGCTCTCCGATTCCTGGGAGTCAGAGGACGACCCCGATGACTCCTGACTCTCACTGCTGGAGCTGCTGGTAGCATGTGCTGGGGAACTCTGGGATAGCCCTGACACGGCCTGTCTGTGTCTGCACCTCTTTGCACATGGTCCTGGCTTATGACTCTCCCAGTGTCTTTTGCACCGTGTAGTGGGAGTTTGGTCCTGACATTGCAACGGGGAGTGGTTTAGCACCTGCATGGGCCCAGTGGATCTGGAGCTGCTGCTGCTTTAAAGAGCTGCGAAGCAGCGGGATGATGCCGATGGCTGCTCTCTGCTGGTGCTGGGCCTGTGGCTCGCACACCCTGGTGAGCACTGGGACAGCCTGGGCACAGCCTGGCTGTGGGGGCTCCTCTCAGCTCGTGCTGCTGGCATGCAACTGCTCTCGCAGCATCTTCTGGGCTGTGTGTAGTGAGTTTGGTCCCAACATTGCAAGCAGGAACAGTTTCACACCCACACAGACCCAGTGGGTCCGCAGCTCCTGCTTCTTCCCTGTGCTGTACAGCCCTAGGATGATGCTGATGGCTGTTGCCTGCTGGTGCAGCAGCTATGGGTCTCACACGCTGGGGAGCATTGGAAAAGCCTCCACACTGCCTGGCTGCGGGGGCTGCTCTCAGCACATCTTGCTGGCTGTCAGCTTCTCTCTCACTGTCTTGTGGGCCTTGTGTAGGGAGTGTGATGGTTGCCCCAAGTTTGGTTTCACTGCAGGTTGGGCCCAGGGGGACTGGAGCAGCTGCTGCCCTCATGGACTAGCAAGCTCTGGCATGGCCCTGATGGCATCTGTCTGCTATTGCTGGGGCTGCTGGACTCTTGTGCTGGAGGTCCCAGTCTGCCCTGATGCTGTTGGGCTGGTGGTGCTGGGGCTGCTGGACTCCTGTGCTGGAGGCCCCAGAGTCTGCCCCGATGTTCCCTGGCTGCTGGTGCTGGGGCTGCTGGACTCCAGTTCCAGAGATGTAGGAGACTGCCCTGGTGTTCCTGGGCCAGCAGTGCTGGGACCAACAAGCTCTGAGCTAGCAACAGAGGCTGCAAGGGGAAGCAAGAAGGTCAAGCATATGGCTGCTAGGCCTGGGGCAGGATAGGCTGGAGCACTACTCCAGCCCTCCTGGGCACAGAGAGGCTCTGACAAGCCCACACCAGGCACCCACTGCCAGACCTTGCCTGGCCCCTGGCCTCAGCCCAGGAGCGCCTGGGTGCTTTGACCCTTACAGGTGCCCAGGCCAACACAGCTGTCACACTCCCATCTGGCCCAATGGCTGTGTCTCAAGCCAGAGCAACATTTGTGCATATCCTCAGCAGCGCAGGAGCAGGAGAGGAACAGCTGCCAGGGCCTGGGGAAAGAAATAGGTTCTTGTTTCTGAGAATAAAGTGCCCACAACACGGATCATCCAGCAGAGCTCTTGTTCTCAGCCCTTCTGCTTCGAGCCTTTGCTAAGACAGAGATCCCATGCTGAGCCTTGGGGTGCAGCTTTGGCAACTTACCCATCTCTCTCTGCCACCCTCCTGCCCCCTGGACAAAGGCACTCCCTAGCATTGCAGCATCTGTGCCTCTCGTTCAATCCTGCACAGGCACTGTTGTCATCCCATGATGAAGGTCTGATGGAGAATGGAAAATTGATAAGTCACTGCTGCCCCAGCATAAGGCAGATGCAAGGCCTCCCTGCTCTTCCCTCCCAAACCCTGTTTTCAACTCCTCCATAGAGCTAAAGCCCAGACTTGGGGGAGAGCAGAGGGCCACGACTGCTGGGACAGGTCCAGGCATGGCACAATGCTGGGCAGGAGGACACTAGCCTTATGGGGATTCAGATCCCCATGTTGAACATTTTCAAGAAACCAATTCTGATTTCTACACAGAGGGCACTGTAAGCAGAAAATGCCCGAGCACACAGCCTGCCCCTGCTGGAGAAACATAAGGAGCATGAGTGAGGCTCTGGTGCTGCTGAGAGCCTGCTGTGCCTGGGATGAGGGAATGGCGACCAGGTGTGTCTGCATGCTGGGCACACCATGGTCCCATAAGTGGTTCTGCCTCCCACAGGGTCCAGGCAGATGAGGCAGGTGGTGTTCTCTGGAGCCACTTCCTCTTGCTGCTATGGACAGTGCTCCCAGCAGTAGGACCTGGAGGTAGAGGGAAGAGAAGGGCGAGATGAGAAGTGCTGGGTCCTTTTCAGTGACTGTGAGGAGTGGAGAGGAGGCACTTGAACTGCGGGATATAAAGGGTGACACATCTGCCCTCCATGGCACAGGGGAGATGGAATCTGCTGTGGCAGCCCATCCCCCAGCAGGTGACAGTGGCCCCTCCCTTGCCACACATGAAGCGGGCCTAGAAAGAGCAGAGCAGCCCCCATCAGCAGCAGCTTCAGGGCCTCCGCAGCCAGCCCCACACCTCAGGGCAGGGTACAGGATGTAGCCAGTGCTAGGTCACAGGCCACAGGTCTGTCTGGCAGAGAGGGCTCCTGTGCTGGAGCCTCTGTAGAGCTGCTGGGAGCAAGATTTTTGTCCCAGAGTTGGTTGGAAGGGCTAGGATTCTGTTCTTAGCTTCTGGGCTAGGTTTCTGCAAATCTCTCCTGACAAAAATCTCCCTGATCATCTCAGATCCTCACCACGTGGGCTGCTCACTCGATTGTACACTGAATATCATTTAGAGAAAATTTCATCTGTCCTTCGTATTCGGTCTCTTCTTGAGGAAGCTCAGAGGCAAAAAACTGCAGAAAAGAAGAGATGAGGAGGTGATGAGGGTATGAAGCAGGGCTGGCATGTTGCAAAGCTGCAGCCACCCGCAGAGGAACTCACCAGGCAAAAGAGATGGGCAGAGATCACTTAATTGCCCAGATGTGTCCCACAGACATCCAGGTCTGTCTCTGTGTGGCAACACAGCACACATGCTGGAGGAGAGAGAGCAAATGCCACTTGGAATGAACACCTCTGCAGGGCTGGGGACACATCCCTGAGGGACATGGCTTCCTGGTGAATTTGGCAGTGTTACGTTTACGGTTGGACTCAATGACCTTTAGGGCTTTCTCCAGCCTAAATGATTCTGTAATTCTATTACCATTACACGGTTTCTTTATCACCATTTGCTTACCCTTTGATTTTCCTTCAGTCGTTGATTTGATCATTGCTTCACCATGAAGAAAGCCTTTTCAATCCAAATTTCTGATTATGTCAGGGAGATCAATTTAAAGATATCCATGCCAAATTATATCATTTCTGAAGAAGCCTCAGGTATGGTATAAACTGTAGGACATAGTTTAATTCAGTTGATAAATATCAATGATTGCAAAAGGTAAGTGCTCCATGGCTTTGAAACAATTTTCCATCAAATTAAGCTTTTCTTAAAGAAAAAGGAAAATATAGAGCATAGATTCAAAATACAGGGTAAGGAATATATGTGTGAAAGAAGTGCTAAGCAAAGGAAAAACAAAAGACAGTTTTAATTAAATAATGGGAATGATCCAGATCTTATTACATTTACACTAAATTCCAACAAAACAATCCCAGTGGTTTGACCCGGTAGAAGAGATGTGACAAAAAAAAAGATGAGATACAAGTTCTTTTCCAGAAAAGTAGACTTCATTGTGCTGAAAGCATGGCAGTAAAAGCCTGAGGAGGCTGCTAAACAAGGTCACAGTTAGGTGCAGTGGACAGAGGGAGTCCCACACAACTTACCTGCACCCCAACATCACTTTAAAAGGGTGACACTGCATTAATACAGATTCTTCATCCACAGGGTTGGAAAGAGCAGAGCCCTTCTATATTCATCTTACCAAATTTCTTCCCCATCTTTTGACATTAGATGCGTGGTTAAATTCTTTGAAACCTTATTCATGTTAGCAAAAAGAAGAATCCTTCTCATTAATTCAAACCTTACCTATTTTTTTTCTGTTACTTCACTAAGAAAAACAGTCTTCAGAACAAGAAACACAGTCATACCCATATGGAATTACCTTAGAGAATACTGGACTTGCTCCTAATAACACTTACGTCCTCACGCATATTCCTCAAACTGGCACCTTTCTTCAACATCTCATCTACTTCAGCTTCACTTTCCACATCTGAATGGAATATCACGTGTTTATGCTTGCCTGCTGGCTGGCTATCCTGTGGAAGAGAGAAACTCTCAAGTCAAACTTGGCAAATACTTGCTGCAGTTATACGTAGTATCTAAAAGATGTTTCCATGACATGAAAGGAGGAATTTACTATTTCCCTTGCAACTTTAGACACTTTCCAGGAATTAGGTATGCATCATTTTGTATGCACTCACAAGAAAAGTGGAAACATAACCCAAAATTACAGAATATGATTTTTAAAACATCTTAAACCACATCTATTAATTCCGTTTCTTTTACTGCATACTATTCTGGGAGAAGTTGTGAGTCTCACTACCAGATTGGAGAGGGCTCCTTGAATGAGTTTCTTCTGTAACTCTTTCTCTTTCCTAGAGCTGCTAGCCTCTTCTGGTTATCCTGCAACTGTTTCTTTTTTGGTCTATGTCCCTTTGAAGGAGTAGCATGAAGACAAAGCTCTTTATCTCCCAGAAGGCTTCTCTTCCCATCCTCACAATTATCAGCTTCACATTTGGGATTTTGATTGCTTACATCCTGCTTTGGTAGTGTTGAAAGCAGTTTGGGGCTTACCAGTTGTCATTTAACGTGTTTCTGGGACACTGCAGCATTACTAGCCACATCGCTGCTCTCATCTTTACTCTGATACGTAGAAGGAGCAACATTTCCATGCTCTGAATTTTGCTTGTCTTGTGTAGAAGTCGCATCTTCGTTCTTTCCTTGCAAGTGTGGCCTGGACACAAGCTGACCTCTCTCATCTGCAAAGGAGGCAGCATCTGACAGTTCCTTGTGTGGTTCACAGTCCGTATTTTGTCTTTTTACTGCTCAGTTCAAGTGAATACATTGGATGTTTTTTCCACTGTCTTTTAGATAAATCCTCCCTGCAGTAAGAAACACAATCTTCAAGATCTAAACTTTCTACACACCGCTTCTCTAAACCAGTTCTGTCCCTTAGTAGCTCTTTTGCACAAAGGGACCTCATTCCTCTGAAGGGCTGATATTTCAAATGCAAATTATTTTGTCCCTTGGAGCTTGCTTCATCAGCATCCTCCTCCCTCACCAAAATTCCAGCAACTACATCTTCAGGACAGATATATTTTTCCCAACTGCAGGGCAAAATCAAGAGAGTTTTGTTATGGCGGAATTTTGATGGATTGTATTTCACAATGTGGGTCTGAGTTAAGGAACTAACCCAACATGATGCTTTCAGCAAGCAAACTTCCAGTCTTTATGAACAGGCTGGATTCTGTGTGAAAGGACAACCCAGAGTCCTTTTTCATGCCAGGACCACAAGCCCTTAAGCAACTGACTTGCAGCCTAAACAATTGTCCTGGGTTCAGCAGCAGCAGTCATTTTTTCTCCTTCTTAGTAGCTGGTGCAGCTCTGTGCTTCTAACTTTCAGTCTGGGAACAGTACTGATAATACCCATGTTTGTAGCTACTGTTTAGAATGTTTACATTGTTCAAGGACTTTCGGAGCCTCATGCTCTGCCCTGGGAGGAGGGGAAGCCGGGAGGAAGCAGAGGCAGGACACCTGACCCAAACTAGCCAAA
>WYDI02141595.1:0-148340 GCA_009867235.2 Psittacus erithacus | reverse complement strand
TTAGTTGCTGCTCAGTAATGTTTACTCTGACCAAGGACTTTCTGAGTCTCATGCTCTGCCAGGGAGGAGGGGAAACCGGGAGGAAGCCGAGACAGGACACCTGACCCAAACTAGCCAAAGGGGTATTCCATATTACAGGACATCATGCCCACTATATAAGCTGGGGGCAGTTACCCAGAAGGGCTGGATCACTGCTTGGACTGGGCTGGGTATCAGTCAGCAGGTGGTGAGCGGCTGTATTCTCTTCCCTTGTTATTTCCCTTATCATCATTATTATTGGTGGTAGCAGTAGCGGTTTGTGTTATACCTCAGTTACTGGACTGCTCTTATCTCAACCCGTGGGAGTTACATTCTTTCGATTCTCTTTCCCATTCCTCCGGGAGCGAGGGGAAGAAGGGGGGGAATGGGCAAGCGGTTGCGTGGTTCTGGGTTGCCGACTGGGCTTAAACCATGACATTTGGTCAGGGTCCCGGCGGAAGGTGCGGTGGGCAGCTCTGCACCCACGGTGGCCCGGTGGCTCCTGCCGGTACGTGCAACAGCGAGCGGAGAGGGGACGGAAGGAGACGGTACTGCAGGCACTAGAGGGCAGGACAGCCCACTGCAGAAACGTAGAAAGACGCTGACGTCACCTATTGCACATGGCATGCCTTGCACTGGTGACACTTCGCTGGATTGCCCTCCTTTGCTAAGCCACAAAGCCTTTTGCACAGACTTGTCGTACTTTTAACGTGAGGAGCGAACACTTAGGGTCACCCAACACTGTCCACAGTAAGATCTAGAATCACAGAATGGTTTGGGTTGGAAGGGACCTTAAAGATCATGTAGCTTCAACCCCTCTGCCATGGGCAGGGGCAACTGCCATGCTCGAAGCTCCGTTCTACCTGGCCTTGAATGCTTCCAGGGATGGGACACACACAACCTCTCTGAGCATTGTGGGTATCAGGGCTTTCTAACTGCAGTTGCTGAGTTTTTTACTCCATGTCTCAGCCCTGGGCTGAACCACTTCAAAAAGTTCAGCAGAGGTGTTTCAGCCTGTCCTTTGAAAGAGGCTGGAGGAAAAATGCATTTCCCTGCCTATATTCAACCATCTCTGGAGATGATAATCAATTTGTAACACAGCTGTGTGCTGGACCCAGCACATAGACGTCTGGGTGCTTTCTCCCAGACCCATCAGAAAGCAGACGCAAAGTTCATTTTGTCATTGAACTGTGTCCAAAGGACCACCTGTAGCATGGAGGAGTGGAGTGTGTACCTATTCTAGTCAGGCCTAGGCTGGGTACCTGTCAGCAAAGGTCTCAAACTGCAGAATGTGTGTACAGTGAGGCTTCCTATCTTTGTCTGCTTTATCCAAAGCAGCTAGTTACAATGTGACTGTATCCATATGTTTCCATCTATTGATTTCTCTGCAAAAAGCCAGAGCATTATTCCAACAACCAGCTCAACAGTTTAGCTCCATATTTACTTCAATACCCACTTGAGAAACGGGAAAGACACTGGAATTTACTGCCTGGCCTGATTCAGTTTTGGAATCCTTTTGATATTGGTGCACTAACCCAAACTCTGCATTTCTCCATTGCACACTGACAGAGTGGGAGCATTCTGGTGAGTGTAAAATTCATGGCTGGTTTGCTGCTGTCAGAAATCATGGGTTTTGAAGAGCTGCGGAGAGAATGAATAAAAGGAATACACCTATGAAAGTGCTTGCTTGTATGCATATGTTAAAAATCAGCCTCGCCTTACCCATCTTTAATGGCTAAGGCCTTGGGAGCCCACAGAAGCTGTATTTGACAGCAGCAGCATACAGCAACAGTCCCGTGGTGTTCATGAAGGCATGAAGATTCCTGTCCTGCCTTCCTGCAGGAGACATCTTTAGAGCAGTGTGACAGCATCTATCCTAGTGAAATACTGGAACTATTTCCATGTGGTTTCTCACTGCCACGGTGTCCTTACTGGTACAAACCAGAAGCTAGATGTGGCGTAGAGTGCATTTCCGCAGCAAAGCAGTGCCTTTAGTCATCCCAGTCCTCCTCAGCCCCACCATGGATGTTTGGTGCTCTCCAACTGCCCAAGCCTTAGCTCATAACACACAATAATGTTAGCATGTGTACACCGCCACTGGCAGTTTAGGTTAAAAAATTTGACAGTGAACTGTAGCAGCTGCAGCAGTGGCATGTCCCATGCTGCTGACTGCTGTGGGGTTCATGATTTCAGGCAAAAAGTCTGGCAGAGAGATGGCTGGTGCAGCAGGGCTTGAAACTGCCCCAGAAACGTTACTGTTACCTACCAGAATCCTACCTGGATCTGGTGGCCACTGCTGAGACCACATGTACTGTTAAAAAAGACCTAACAGTGGAATTTGACTTAATGGGAATGGTGATTCAATCATGCTTGAGCAATTTAAATTATACCTACTTTAAACAGAGCTTTTTTTTTTTTTAAGACGATCATGTTGAAAAGTACTCACATGCATGTTGCAGAGTACATCTAGATTATTTCATGGGCAATTACTAGCAGGCCAACCATCACCATTTCAATTAATGGTAATCAATCAAACACATTTGTTTCAAAGAGAGCTGACATAACACTCAACTTACGGACAGTTCCCAAAGCCACACCACACTGTGATCACTGGAAGGTCTAAGCAGGGTGGAAGAGGTCCCTGGATCCCTGGTCATCGGGTCCAACCTTCTCTAAAAGCAGGACCCTAGATTAGGTGGTTCTTTGAGCGGCTGGGGTGCAACGCCGCTGAAAGAGGAGCAGGCGGCTG
Organism: Psittacus erithacus; assembly: GCA_009867235.2. NCBI lineage: Eukaryota > Metazoa > Chordata > Aves > Psittaciformes > Psittacidae > Psittacus > Psittacus erithacus. The sequence goes on along the minus strand of WYDI02141595.1, from coordinate 145,573 downwards.
GCGTCCTGCCAGCTGAGCAGACACCTCCCCTGCAGCTGTGCCCCAGGCTGTGTCAGCAGGAGCAGAACTAACGGATCACAGGAGGCTATAATGCCATCCTGCCACTTGCTGGTCCTCCTGGAGGTCTGAGCTCAGCTGTGGTCTTTCTCAGCTCAGAAGACGCACTGGAAAATTGGAAAGGCCCCATGGAAGTCCACAGAGATGGTTAACTGAGGAGAACTTGCCACAGGGAGAAAGGCTGAACGAGCTGCGTGTGCTCAGCCTGGGAAGAGGATCTCATTGTGGTTTTCCAGCACTGAACTGGTGGTTATGGAGAAGCATCTCCAGAAAGATGACCTGCAGCAGGACAAGAGCCACACGTTCACACACCAGCTGGCCTGGGGTATGCACGCTCTCCCTTCCTGCGCCCCTTGCCCTCCCAGAGTGCAAGTTTGCAGTAAAGACCCACAGTCAGGAAGTAAAATCGGTGTGTGTAAAGGAAATTTTTAATGCCGTGAGATGCCGCCTTGGAAGTACTTAACTACCACCAGTGGTGGTGAGGGACCTGTGCGGATCCTTGCGAGTACGACGACAACGTTCGGCCACAAGCAGCGGCGGTGGTCGGAAAGCCGCAGGCCGGGGTGCTGACAGTTCGCTTGTAACAAGTTTCCCGATAGCGCTGTTACAGAACAAGCCCTCAGGGTCCGGCGGCAGGGCCTCCGGGCTCCTCACGGCACGGCTCGGCTCTCCGCGGGGCGGGAAGCGGACGCCGCCCGGCCGCCAGCCCGCCCCGCGGCCCAGCCCTCCTCCGCTCCGCCCGCTGCCGCCCCGGGGCCGGGCACTGCCGCGGGGACGGGAGGAGCTGCCGCCACCGCTGCGCTCCCCGGCCCGGTGCTGGGGGAGCGGGCGGTGCCTGATGAGCTGGGCCATGAGGTGAGCGGGGCCGTGCTGGAGGCGGCAGGTGAGCGGGGCAGGCGTGCAGGGCCGGGCCGGGGCTCTTCGCCGCCCCACAGCCGTGTCGGGCCGCTCCGGGCCGGCTAGCCGTGGCGGCTGGGCGCTGAGGGGCGGGCGCCGGGGAGGGGGGGCGCCCGCTGCCGCAGGGAAGCGAATTGCGCCACATGTGTCCGCCTTCAGGAGGAGACTCTTGTGTTTGTTTATTTATTACTTTACACTTCTACCTCCCAACTTTTCCCGAGCCCGAGCCGCTGCGCCGGCTCTCCGTTGTCCGGCCGCTGAGCCTCGCACCACAGCCCGGGACGGGCTAACGCGCTCGTACCCGCCCCAGCCCCTCTTGCCTCCGGGAGCAGAAAGGCCTCAGGAGCGGGGATGAGGAGGGGGTACATCTCTTCATCTTCCGTTCGTGCTTCGCTGCAGCCCTTCGGCGCTCACCGGCTGGGGCAGCGGCCAGCGCCCTGAAGCCCGTTGCGTGGTGGCACCCCCGGTCGTGGTCGCCGGGATTTCGTCCCCGTGTGTACCGCCGCTCATGGACGGGTCTCGATGCCTGCCTCAAAATCCATCCAAAACAGGTGGCTGCATCACCCTGTAAATCAATTTTTCATCTTTCTTCGTCAGGGTGACAGCTTATTGCTGTCAAGTCTGGAGCTGTCGCTGGCTCCCACAGGAGACATCTCCTTTTTGGTGGGGAAGAGGGATTTACCATATTATATGATTTATTTTTTCTTAGTACATAACGTTGTTAAATTATAACTCACAGGTGTTGTGCCCCCTCACCCCCTTAAAATTCTGTGTCTCATGGCCAAATAACAGTTCGTTTTTCAGGAACGGTGAATTCAGAACAGCCAAACTCTTCTCTGAGGGTTGTTTCCTTCCCTGTGTGACTTGAGCATAACAAGGATGTGCCTCCTTGCAATGGGGGGCCAATAAGACTAAATGCTTTTGTAAAAGATTTTCAAGTAGTTGATGAAGAGCACAAAGTAGCATGTGTCTTTAAAATGTGACTTTGAATGTAACCTTCCCACCTCAGCTGATATTTTTAATTTATAAAGGCTTGTATAGGACGGAATCCAAGCTATGGTTTTGCATATGTGATATATCTACATACATATTTGTGATGAGGGTCACCCTGATGATGAGGGTGTGCGTGAAAAAATATAAATAATATATGTATAAACTTAAATACACGTTCCTTTTCCAAGAAGCGGTAGGAGAGGATGTGCTTGACATTACTGCCAGAATATTAGCAAATCCAGATCTGACAGAATGAGGAAGGAAGACATTCCCAATCTGAGCAGTCGCACCTCTCAGTATCGCAGTTGTTAAATTAACATCAACACGTGCAACCTGATCCTTGGTTGTCCCAGTGCTTAGCAGAAAATCTGGCTGTTTAAGTCTAAGAGATCTAATCTCATGCAGCAGCATAAAGTGTCAAGCAGCCCCATCCTGACTTGGCAACTTCTCCTGCAAGATGAGAGCCTCTGTGGTACTCCACTGACCCCTCACGCATAGCACCTGCATTGTGCTCTCACCATTTTCTGAGGAGAAGCAAAGATGCTGTCATTGGGAATTTCGCTTCACTGGTCCTTCCTGTTCCAGATGTTGGTTTGGAGAAGCAGCGCATGGAGCACTGCTCCACCTCTGTGCAAGTAGAACAGTCGTACTGTGCAACACAAAGTGGGGTTGTGTGGGGCAGGTGACCCTGGGTGGATCACGGGTAGTTCTGCTGAACAGAAGTATGGCTACAGTGACAGGATCAATGACAAATTGCATGATTATTGCTTGATACTGTGTGTGTTTGCTGCTGTGGTGCCACTGGATGTGCAGTATGTTTTCCGCTATTAGTGTGCACTTACTTGCCCTGCATCGTCAGTCAAAGCAGTCAAAATCTTGTTTGTAAGCCTAATGGTAGCTGCTATAGATCCTGGAGTGATATAACTGCTTAATGGGCTCATCGCCACCATGTTTTGAGTTGTTGAGTGCTCTCAAGGTGACATTTAAGCAGGACCTGATCATTCTGATCATGCAGGTGCTGCAAATCGGTAATAGGATTATTTGTGTCAGAGGCAAAAGATGGGATGAGTGGGCGTAAAAGCTAAAAATAAGATCAGAAAAATTGTACCAGTTTCTTTGGTCCTGCATCAGAGCAAGAACAGTAGTGGGACAGTTCAATACAAGAAAGCATGGAAACACAAGAAAGTAAATAACTATTTCTTAAAGGCAGAAGGGCCCATTGAATCATGTGGTTAGCTCTCCAGTTTTAACCAGGTTGAAGCCTTAGATTGGCATCTTCAGGTTGATTTAAAATTGCTTAGTGTCTAAGATAAAAATGAAAAGTTAAACTGTTTTGAGTGCATTGCTTGTAGGTAGACTCTTTTAACCGGGACATTTGTCTGCAAAACAACTGCAAAACATGTAAGCCAGCAGGTCACAAATTAATGCTAACTAAAGACAATGACTTCTGTTTCCTTTCAATTCCATAATCTGCTCTGCAACAAGAGTGTCCTTGTTGTGAAGCTTTGTGAGCACATGCATGTCTTCTCTCCCTGCCTGCCCTTCTGCCAGGACTTGGTGGAAAGGAAACAGTTTAAGATAATTATCCCTGTAACTGCTGAGACACGTTTATTCTACAATGTGTTGCAGGGCCTAGGACCTGAACCACTGTCCCTTTTCCCTCAAACCCCTTCTTGGTTGATAATTAAAACCGTAAAACATCAATCCTCATCCTGCCCATAAGCGAATACCCACACTGTACTTAAGACAGGCTATGCTGGTGTTTGATATAAGTTTAATATGTGGATATAAGTTTTCATTTTTTTTGAGCACTTGACATTACACCTAACTTTACAAACCTAAATAGCTCTCTTCAGTCTGAGCAATGTGGCTTACAAGATGTTTGCAGACCAGAGCATATTTAAAGTACACATTGCCAACTACTTCCCTACTGGCTCCACTGAGTTTTTATTTTAAGATGTTCCTGCTTTCAGAGATAAGCGTGAAGCAAACGAAACTGCTCCAAACACCAAGGGAACAGCAGTCACACACTTCTACTTAAGCACATGCTACCATACACCCAGCTACTTCATTTAATTGTTATTAAACCCAGAACCTGTTTGTTCTTTCCTTGCGTGTGTGGAAAGAAGTAGGAAATCTCTTTAAATGATGCCAAGGATACTGCTATTTTATGATAACTAGCAGGAAATAACAAGAGTTAGGACAGAAAGAAGGTCAGTCTGCTTGAATTCGGTATGGGGAAATCTTGAAAGTTGCTCATAAGATTTATGAGCAGTCCAGACACTGCCCTGAGGATAGTCAAGTAACTATTTTTCTCCTAGCTTTGCTTTTTTAATGTCTTACCTCTTTTTTCCATGCATTCTTCTGAATATGGGCTATTTGGAATTTGCTGTGAAGGAGTGTTTTGGGTTCCAGATGTCTCTGACATGATGATCTCAAAGTGACTATTCTTTCCAGTGGTCTTTGTCAGTATAATTTTTGTATTTCCTTTTTTTCACTGCCTTTTCTGCCTGAACCAGTTGATCTTCTGTAAAATGGTGAGTTGCAGTGCTAAATAAGGATCAAGAATGCCTTTGTAAACTAATTCTGTCTTGAAGGACAGAGTAGATCTGCTTTTATCTCTCTCTTTCCTGCACCTAGGGCACTATTTTAGGAGAGGCTGTTTCACAAACAACTTGAAATAGCAAATTTTAAGCTTTTCAAACAGCATTAACTATTCGTAATTCCAAGTTGAAATGAGGAAACAACAGAGACTGTGTTATGAAGCATTGATTCATAGTTCTAATGAGTTGGAGAGACAGATTGATCACACTGATTACCTTCCAGTGTTTGCTCCCATTTTGCTTTCATGATTTTTCAAAGGACATCCCTAAACACATTGACACTGTGTATCTGCTTGCTTAAAACCCTGAAAAAACTGCAGTGGAAATAAAATGCAAAAAAAATTATGGTGGGTCGTAAAAGGGTTTAAAGTTAGCTCTGTCATGCTGGTTTGGTAACTCAGCATCCTTGTTGTCATTTTTTCCTCTGGAGCTCCTCAAGTTTCAAGTATAGAATGATTTGGCTCTTTGAGTTGCTAATAAATCCTTCAAGGCACTAGACAAATATAAACGGACACTCCGTCTGTATCAGTGAAGAGCCTGAAAAAGTAGCTGTGCAGAACTGTGTGCATTTCATCTTGTTAACTTAGGTGCTGTCGGATAGCTTGAGCAGACAAAAACAGGGCACAGCATTTGTTGTAAGTCTTGTACCATGGCACAGGTTACAAAGTCGGTGTAGATGTGCTTTACTCTTCTTCAGGGCATGTAACAGAATTGCAGTCAGGAAAATAATAAAGTATCACTATTTGACCTGTGCTAGCATGTGCGATAGAATGCAAATGTAGTGCAGCGAGCAATGTTATACTTTGCTCTTCCACTTGGTCTCTTGTTTCTGTGTTCCTGTTGCTATGAATGTTGTTGAGGGACTCTTGAGGATAAGCAAGGATATCTTCCGCAAGAGCTTCACGTATATCTGTCAGAGAGAACTGCAGCAGCAAGAGTCCCACGTGTTTTTTTTGCCATAAACTTATCGCTGCAATTTTGTTGGGTTTACTTCAGCTAGAATGTTATTTCAATCACTGCAGCTGTATAATGTGATCAACAACATTGGTTTGTCCTGTTACAGAAATAAGTGACTTTAGAATGAGTACGGCTTTGTTGAGATGACAATTAAAAGTGCTGCAAGGCTGAGCAATAAACAAGTGATTTATAATGGGTTAAAGTTCTGTTTTGCCAGTGCCTTGACAAGATTGATGCCCAAAGAAGATACCAAGTATCTGTGCATTACATTGTCCTGCAATAATAAACAGTGGAAGGAACAGTGAAGCACATGTTAAATACACAGCTAAGCTAGTTCAAAGTTTGGTTTATCCCCAAAGAGGTGGATGCTCCTTCTTTGTCAGGTGTAATTATTTCCTGTCATAGCCACAGATGCGGTGTGCAGAGAACCAAGGGAAGTGTTAATGGAAGGGAAGCAGCAATGCTGAACAAAGATCTGGAAAGAGGCGGTAAGTGAAAGGCAAAGGAAAGATACTGAAATAGCAGAAAGTATTAGCTAAAGGAAAGAAGTTACTAAAAACATAACTGAAGTTGAATTGAGGAAATTGAAGAAAAGAGAAAGTCTTAGATAGAAGAACAGTACAAAAACTCCAGATATTTGGTTTTGTCAACATAAGAAGTTCTATTTTAATTCAGTCTTCATTTTGTCTTAGCAACCAGCTCAGCTTTCTGTGCAGAGAGGCAACCTTTCTAATGTTTTAGACAGCAAAGAGCCTCTACATATGTAGTGCAGGATGATTTCTGGCTTCTGATTTTTTTTCTTGTATCTTGGTGAGAGTCATTGCTCATCTGCATCACTAAGTAAAGGCATTAAACCCTTTTCAAGTGTTTAAGACAAACTAAGAAAAAGTAACATAATCCTTTTCTGCTTCAACTGCACTTGGATATCTCAGCAGTCACCCCTTCTAATTAAACAAGTGACTTAATGCCTCTCACAGTGAAACAGCAGCAGGTGATTTGCCTGCTGAAGTCGCGTGATTTACCTGTTGAAACACTACCTTTTTGTATTCTCAGGGGTCATCCAAGAAAACGGGGACTGCTGGCCAGAATGAATCCAAATGTGCTATGATAAATCTACTCCTCCCTCTTTTGGTGGAAGAGAAATTAGTGCACGAGGTATCCCCAGGTGGATGCATTATTTGCTTCTTGTAGTCCTCCTTCATTCTGATGGTGCCAAGCACTGGAGTGAGATTGCTCAGTGGCTTGTCCTCGGTGGTAGTGGCAGTACAAATAAGAAAAATCGTGTCAAGTGAGGATTTCCACAGCTGAGGGGGAAGCTGTTACATCCCAAATGAAGGGGGATGAAGCCGTCAATTTCAGTGAAGTACAAAACAGCCTGTAGCGCTGGTCATTACAAAGCCAGTGAAACTGATACGTTTTCTGCAAAATGATTTGCTTTCAGTTAACTCAGTGTATTCAGACAAAAATAAGTTTACTAGAAGTATTTTGACATGTTCATAACTCATGTGTTTTTACAAACCTAACACCCCTTTCCCCACAAAACAAGTAAATAATCAGACAAAGCAAGCACACGTTTACTCTCAAATCCGCAATCTTGAAATTCTGTCATTCTGAAAAGTATTCTTGACTTACCCTTCCGCAAACCTGTTGGGGGCTGCTTTTGGAAAGTTTCTTACTTCTGTGAAGACACGTGCAGTGTCCTGGTTTGGAAACCTGTTGCTTTGGATTTTTAGTTTTGCTTAGAACAAAAGATTGCAGAGGCATTTTAGGTCTTTTGGAGGTTGCAGATGGATCATAATGATATTCTTATCACTGATCATGCCCAGCAAGGCTTCTGGACCTTATTACTTCTCGCATAACAGCTGCCACTGACAAGAATAATTTTCACGCTTGGAAATCATCTTTACTTGACCTGTGCACATTTACATGCTGTTCTTCTCCCTAAAATACTCCTAGTGTGAGTGATAGATGGAATCATCTCCCTTTTTAATGCATGAATTTGCTGTACAGATTTTTCACTGAATCTGGTATGTGGAGGTTTTTGCTTAATAAAAATGTATCCTAGTTTTCAAGCATTTGTTGCATAAAAGGAAGAAAGGTTGCTCTGATCAAAACAGAGATTAACAAAGAAGAAAACAAGACAAGGATAAATGGGAGAGTAAGTTGGTTTTCCCTCTGTTATTCTAAAAGAAAAGACTAAATGATTTTTTTTCCCTGTAAGTAATTCATATAGTTCCAGTGATTTGTCAACACTGAAGCCATAACCTCTGAACACTTCAGTCTCAGCACCCATATAAGCAAATACTTACAAATCTCTGTACCCCTAGCAAAGATAAAATCCTGAGTTAAGAGTGTATAAGGGGATGTTAGAAGTCCTCAAAAGGATTTATTTGAGAATGAGTTGTGGGTGTCAGTCCTGTAAAAAAAATTGTTGCACTATTGCTTAGTTTTTCATACCACTTTTATCAGCATTAAAAAATAACAATATTTTAATTTTAAAATAGGGCAGTGCAAAAATTAGTATAGATTTACTAAACTAATGGAAACCAGAGTATAAAAATAAGGTTATTTTAAATATTTTGTACCAAATCAGTAAAATGGTTTACAAAACAGTGGAAGACAATGTAGAATTAATGACTTTCAATCTGTAAAAATATTATCAGGATTTATTACTTTAAAACATTTTTTTTTCTTGTGAACTTCACTACTTTTTCAGACTATATAAGTCTCTGAATTGCCTTTACAGTCAGTGATTTGCACTGATTACTTTATTACTCATCTAATTTAGAAAACCCCATAGGTTCCAATTTTAAAAATTAAATTCCAGACTGGTAGCAAAAATTAGCATGCATCTACTTAGGTGCAACAGTTGCCATCATGCTTCTAATAATATATTTGGGTCCCAGAATCTTAAATTGCATTAAATTGTGATTTCAATTTAATTTATTTTGACAAGATGTTCTTCAGAAATTGAATCCGTGGAGCTTACAGGACAACTGAAAACAGGAGAATGTGACCTTTGCTTTCAGTTTGTCCCAGCAGAGCTCTGGCTCTAGAGCCATACTGATTCTCCCAATGTGAACCTGGTTAGCAAGTCATCAGTGACCATTTATTAGAAATCTGTTGGGTTTCTTTATTGTTGTAGTAGATGTTGGAGACTAAAATGTCATGGTGCAACAAGTAAAATACACTTCAGTAGTTTGTTGGCTGGAGCCATTTAAGTATTGGACAGTGGACACTTCTAGATAACCTTAAGTTCTTGTACTTGGAGACCTCGCATCCCACATAAACATCTGACAGAATATGTTCATGTTGGTTTTATAAATTACTAAAATGACCTTCTGGTTGGGGTGCAAATGTCAAACATCTGAGTTCTTTGGGGTTATTTTTCATTAACTCACTGAATGGATGTTTCAGATGTCAAAGTTGGAGTTGAAGAGGTCATGCAACTGGATAAAGGAATAAGGACAAATGACCTCCTGATGAACTTTTAATAAAAGGTTAGAGATCACAGGATTTTTTTCCTATGTTATTGTAACAAGCTTTTCTATATCAGGATAACTTTTAAATGAAGAATTTGTGTCATTGCCTCTGTTACTAAAGCCCTTGGAGAGGTTAGACAGATTCCAATGCTGTCTCTGAAAAATGGCATACATGGCATACAGACAAGTGTCTGTAATAAAAATGCCAAATCTCTGAAATACAAAGTGTATTTTATATGTCTGCACTTCGCATTCATTAATCCATAGTGTGCCATATTGCAAGTTCCTAATTGAATATAATGGGAGTTAGTGGTCAGTTTTTTTAAGTAGGGTTTTTCATTCTGTGGTTTTTCTTTTAGTGTGGCAGAACTCTTTACTGTTCTCTACAGGGCTCTTCAGCATCGGCCTTGTTACTCCAGCTTCGTAATTACTTTCATATTCCCCTACACTGAAAAAACAAGCTTGTGTAGAGAAGAGTCAGTCTCCTTTAATTTAGTCAAGTTTCCATTTTGATGGGGAAAAGGTTAGAACTGCATTACTGTGAAGGATGAAATTTTAAGCAAGCACAAACACTCTCCATGTAATGCCATGTTTTTTTAGTGTCTTCATTGAGTAACATGCAAGAAGTGTCACAGGATCCCAGGAGTGTTTGCATACCATACAATTATGGAGAAGGCTTCCAGTCCAGACCTCAGAAAGGCAGGAGTCCAGATACGACTACTGTGTTAAAAGTTGTCAGTGTGGAACAAGAGGTTCAACTGCCCTTTAATTGACAGTGGGGAGCAACTTTTTCTCTCTCCTTTATCTGAGAAACAGGTTACTGTGCTGAATATGAATGGTGATTCATTGTGTTGAGTCTTCATCTCTATCTACATTTTTTCAATAATAACCTGTGAGCCACAACTTGCAGATTTTTGGAATCATGATATGACTTCGGAATCAATTAAGGGAACAGTGCAGTAATATTTGGGAACATATGTAGCTCTCATTAATCAAGCCTATATGCAGTATTTGGGGGATTTGGATATTTACAGAGTTGTGCACCCATAGGCATTCCAAGCACTACTATGAAAATATAACCCCTGAAAATAACATATCCTTTAAGAAAAGGCAATAAGAAATCACTCCTCAAGTTACAGTTTAATTCCAACAGAATTAGTCCCTGAAGATTCAATGCGATGGCTCTGGTTTTGTAAATTAGCTTTAATAACCACCCCTTTTATCTGTGCCATGTGAAGTGATAGATTGCATTTTTCACTCCAGCCAGTCCCATTCCCATGTGTGAACGGGAGTGAAAGGACGTGGGTGGTTTTGCTGCTGAGTTTGCTGTTGGCAAATCCAGCTGCTGTTGGCAGAAAAATCTGAGTGTGCAGGTTGCAGCAAACAGATTGAGGGATGTGACAGGCAGCTGTTACCCAGTACAGGGCTTGTGACATTCAGTTGAACAAATCGTGTACTGTTGTCTCTCTGACTCAAGTATTAAGTTCCTAGTGAAATCTCTTTGCTTATGCTTTAAAGTTTTGAGGATGTATTAGTGTTATCCTTGCCTTCATATGGCTCAAGCGATTCTCTGAGGCCTTTAGGAGTGGACAGAGGAGAGAAAGCGTGTTTACTAGCCAAGATGCTGTTACCAAACAGCGGGGCATATTATGGAAGAGCATTAATTATGCTTTGATACATCATTTAGGTATAGAGACATCCAGCTTTTATGAAGCACCTGAAGAGATGTTTGCAGCACCTAAAAGCTGTTGAAGTTGCCATTCTGATCACATGTTGCATGTGAAATACCTGTAAAAATACCAATATTCTCAGCCTGAAATAGTCTTACAGGTAAAACTTTCTCAGTTCTACAAGTTGCTGAATGAAGTGGTCATTTCACAGCATTGAAATTTAAAGCTGCTAAAGAGGTAGAGCAAGGCTCTGAAAGTGAAATTTGACCAAATAATTTGAATATTAATGTTTACATATTCTAGCAGCAACATTACACACTGCATTACATTATTGCAATAGTGCTGCAGGACACATCTGGATGACGCTGTAGGTATGCGCAAAGCTTGTTATATCTGAGGTTGGGATGTTTAGATTACTGTAACCTAAGGAAGATGTGTGAGGCAAGGTGGTTGGCTTCCAGATGACAAGTCTGTTTTTATGATTTCCTGAAATTCACTGACATTGCTGAAGTATTGGCTAAATATATACCCCCCTCTCTGCTCTCAGGAGCAGCTGTTGCCCCATGTGGGAACTCGTCAGTCGTATGTCTCTGCTGTGGGTTTCGCTCACCACGTTTGGAAAGCTGGCGGCTGCTAATGCGTTTTATTTGCAGCAAGCTTATGAAAGGAGAGAGTGTTCAAGCCAAGGTTTTCATAAAACCTTTTCTGGAGCTGCAGGAGACTTGTTGACTCTTTGGGGAAGGCTGCCTGAGGAGGGTGCAAGGAAAGGAAAGGAAATATCCCTGCCACCAGCCTGTTGGGCAGAGAGGAACACCAGTGCCCTTCCTGAAATGAGTGCTGGGATGCAGGCATAAAGTGATGAAAAGAGTTTAGCGAAGGTATTGAGGGAGAGCAGAAAAAGTGCTTTTTCATGTGACCTTGTACAAGTGGGTTTGGTGTTTGTTTTGTGCTGGGGTTCAGTCCTGAGTTGCTGCAAGTAGACCAGAGTCCTCGGCTCATTGAAATGGAAATGGTTTTGCCTCCTGCTGTGGAATGCAAATTATTTTAGGAATGTGCCTGGGTCTTGAGGCTTTTTAAAACTCACACTTTCAAGACCCTTTTTTTTCTTTTTGTTAGCTTATTTCAAATAACTCTCATAATAAAACAAGGATCCAGAAGGATGATTGGTACCTTGATCCTGACCGAGCAAAATATGAAGTGTAGGTTTGCCTTCATGTGTACAAATAGTTCCCCGCAAGTCAGTGGTGGAAAGACATGGGAAATGTAAAAATGCTTTATTGGACCGCAGTCAAATGCTGAGTGCTTTGCAAAGCCAAACAACAAGAGCAGCCCTCAATAAGGCAGGCTGGCATGAGATGCCATTTGGTATCATTCTCTAGGCATTTGTCTCTGTTTTGTTACTATCTCCTTTTAAAAATACTATTTAGTGGCATCTTATCTATTATCAGGGCACTGATGTGGGCAGAGTTGTACTTGATGCCTTGTTTGCTATGGGTCTTTTTCTGACCAAAGTAGATCAAGTGATACAAGGTTAAGAAAATTATGATGAGAGACAGTGCCATATTTCAAAACAAGAAAAACTAGCTTAGAAACAAGGAGTGGCATTTGTTGGTCCTTGTGTTTCTATTATAAGGACGTGGGATATAAAACATATTTACTCTTAATAATGGAGTTTTGCTTTAAACTGAAAATAGACTTGGATAGATTAGGTGCATATGTGGACCATATTTGATGATGCTACATATTCAGATGATTGTAACCAGGTTAGAATATTGATTGTTTGTTGCAGGGAATGGTAAGGCAGAACCTCTTTACATATTCAAATTTGACACTCAATATAGCTTTGGCAAAATGATAGCAAATTGATACAAAAATTATCAAAATCAATGGTATCTTATTGCCTGACCTCTTGAAGTCACTGAAACTGACAGTGCTCTTGGTTGCTTGTGTTATCTGTAGAGATGTGTATATAGTTATAAAGTTTCCTTCAGGGACAGGACTAGTTTATATATTTGTATAATATTTTTGTGTGTGTATACACACACAATAACATGAAGGTATACAAAATATTCTTAGTAAACACATTACAGAAAACAATCTTGAGTGCATGACTTCCATCCACCGACAGTCTGCCTTATGGTTCTGTGCACTCTTCTTTTACATCTGCATAGCCCTCCATAAAAGAGATGTTGCATATATAACTTTGGAGTTTCATTTTCTTTCACATTAACTAATAAGACTTACATTTGAAGAACTTCTGCAATATCAGTGAGCCAGAGATTGGATCAGGAACACAAGTGTTTGTATTGTTCTGCTCAAATTGTTGTACTGCTTAATTAAGGGAAAACTGCAGAATCCTGTACATGAAGAAAAGCATTATGATGACAAAACAGTTACTCTCCTGTGTAATTCTAAACTAATTCCATGATTTGAAAAGAAATATGTAATTTCGTAAAACTGCAAGTATATTCTATTTTCAGTTATTAATTATAAAGTAATTTATAATTTCATATTTTCTCCAGTGAGGGATTCTACATGTGGTAGATAGAAAATGCATGGAATTTTGCTGTTGGACATATTTGATGACTTGTACTTAGCATGTACCAAATCCTGATTGTGGGTGTACATATAGGACTAACACAAACTTCATAAAATCTACATAGGTTTTCCTGAATGTAGATTTTGGCACTCTATGCTCATTTTTCCCTGTTTGTGCTCTGTTAATCATAGAATCGTTTCTGTATCATTGTGGTTTTCCTTCCTGTTCATAAATTCAGGAGAAGAGAAACTATGCCAGCAGAAATGCTGCTAGCCCAGCATGAGCACTAGCAGAAGCTAAAAGAGAACAAGTACAGACACTAGTGCAATGCTAATGTCATGTGATAGATGTGCTGTCTCCTGAAGATACGTTTTCTTCTGATAGATGCAACCTGAGGCATAAGGTATACTGAAAGTTAAACCCCAGAAACAGATTTCTGTAATGGGTGAAGAGAGTCCTGGCTGATTTAATCTCAGTGTAAGTAGGTTAAGTGTGGTTTTCCTGTCACATCTTTGCTTGTGTATTTTAAAGACATCTGCAGGCATATTACTTACTATGGATGTCTTGAAAAATTGGTTTTGTTTGCATTTTACCTTTACTTTAAAATGTGATAAAGGTACTTGGATAACAATATCAGCCATGTGGGGCTGTTGTGAATCTATAAATGTGTTGTTCTGGATGTTTTCCTGAGTATTGGAAGTATAGCAGCATCCTCTTGTCAGCTGCACAAGCAAGGTGGACAGATGACTACACAGCATCAGGAGAAGAATCTTCCGATAACTGGGTAACTGATGTGTCTCTTTGCATGCATCATGAAACTGACTGCACTGTGCAATGTCAGATGGTTAGAAAGAGTATGTCTGTGCTGACAGTTGTCATTGGGTTTTGACGTTTTTGTGAAGAAAGCAGTGTAAGGAATCTTTTAATAACCTCTGAGGGATTGGAGAGGGGCGGATGCTGGCTGATTCAGAACAGTTGTGTTTCCACTCATGGTGGATACATAATGTAGAAGCTATGATCCAAGGCTTTGTCTCTGTATGGCATAGGTCTCTTGCAGACAGCATGTTCTCTTGTCAGATCCAGATGGCATCATGATGCGAGCATAAGGTTATCACCCACAGTGTTAGTGTGGCAGTAGGAAAGCTTTTCCCCGTGCTGCCACTAATGCCACATCAGTGCCTGCTTTTCCCCTGGCTTTCTGGGGCATAAATGCCAGGGGAGGGTAACATGCTTCTCTGGAAGAGAGTCAGGTCAGTGGAAATACTCTGTCACATGAGCCCATGTGAGAATGCTGGAGTGTTAATGCAGGAGGGCTGTCTTGAACAGCTAGTTGTAGTCTTACGTTGCAGACATTCCAAAGGTCTCTCACAGAAGAGTTTCCTGACCTCCCTTGGCATGAAGTTTGTTGTCTCTGGTAAAGATCAGCTTTAGGGCCAATGAAGCAAGTGCTGATTGCTAAAACTGTTATTCTCCTAGAAATGTGTGGTGACCTGCAGTGGAAACAGGACTTTGGGTGAGAACTGCATTCAGAAACCTTAGCCAGGTGTCCTTGTAGTATTTTCCAGATACAGGAAGAATAGAAAGCTGAGTCTTTGCTGCCCCTCTTGCTGCCTCTCAATGCAAACCATTGGTAAGCAAGGTAGCTATGAAGGCTGTTGTTGGCATCCATCCTGCATGTCTCATGTGCACCATGAACAGCCCCAGAGGCCCCATGTGCTCTGATTTCCCTTGCTATGCGTTTCCTTGTAAAGTTACCTTTCCGCAGGCGCAGCAGTGACCCCAGTCTTCATGTGGGTACTTCTTATGGACCATACCTGGAAACTGGCTGATTTCATTACCCCCATGCCCTCTGCATCAGAACAGAAGGGGTAACAGGCATTGCCTTTCCCATCCCAGGGCAATCCCACCACCATAATGTGTACCTATCCCAAGTCTTACATGCCCAAAGTTTGTCCACCACAGTCACTTCTAAAATACAAAATATGTAGTTTGTGAATTTGCAGCAGTGGTGGAACAGCTGAGAAAAACAAACCCTAAAATCCTGGCTCCTACACAAATGTACTCTGCAACATGTCCTTCTTCTCAAGAGGGAGTGCAGAACCCATCCTCACTTCCTCTAACCAGCACATAACCACTTTTCACCACCACAAGACACTAAATTTTTCATCATCCATTGTGCTCGTAATCACTGCTTTGCTATCTGTGGTCTGTTAACCATGTGTTACACTTGACCTGTCAAGTCCTTTTCAACCTAAATGCATAAGCTAATTTCCTGATACCTAAAAGCCTGTAAAGAACCTCATAAACCTTTGCCTCATGTTTTCAGGGCTGCAGTTTTCATGTATGGAAAACATGTCTCCGCTGTGCTCCTTGTCTTCTTCTGCCCATTCATTGATCAGAAAGGACAGCATTTAAGAGCAGCCACAAACAACTTCTTTTGGTTGAGTGGCAGTACAGCAAATTTGTCCAATATACCTGCAGCACTTTCATATAAAGGTCAATGCGGTACATCAGTGTGGTCTACAAGGAGCAAAACCACAGAAGACTGGCCAATGGGACTGTTAAACTGAGGCCAGCATGGCCACTGGCCAACCACCTATGTTTAGATTAAGAAGCGACTTATGTGGTCAGAAATCACCGGGCACTGTGCCTCGTCAGCACACCATAAGTAGCTGCCATGACTCTGCTTGTGTTGGAGCTCCCATGGTTGCGGGGCAATACACTGTGC
This sequence comes from Psittacus erithacus, assembly GCA_009867235.2. Classification (NCBI taxonomy): domain Eukaryota; kingdom Metazoa; phylum Chordata; class Aves; order Psittaciformes; family Psittacidae; genus Psittacus; species Psittacus erithacus. The sequence continues at coordinate 129,647 of WYDI02141595.1, read as the reverse complement.
AGGAAGTGCCCTCATGCACCAGAGGCCTGACCTTGAAGCAGGAGAGAGGTTTGCAATGGTGGTTTTCTGCAGCAAGGGGGGCAGGCAGTTCTTGGTCCATGTTGAGGGCAACTACAGGGCAAAACTGGTACAGCTTATGAGGGAGCATATCGTTTGGCCTACACTCCCTTGCCTCTCAAATACACCTCACTGTGCTTATCCCCACACTGTCAGAGATAACATCCTGGCTGGCTACTAGCAGAGGAGCAGTTGCTTGTGTTGGTGTGCGTGCTGCTGTGTTGTTCTGCAAGTGACTTCTGTTGCAATGACTGGGATACGCTCGCAGAGGTGTTCCCTCTTAGTCTGTAATCTCTGTGTCTTCCGCAAGGGCTGGACTTGGGCACTGTAGGGTTGCTGCTGCTAATGCTGCTTCCTCAGAGGCCTGTGGAGAAAAACTTTGGTGATTTATGACCATTCTTTTCATAGTGCCCTGATTCTCTGGGGCAAATCTGCAACAGTCTTGTACCTTTGACCATGTCCTAGGGAGACTGTTAGGAGTAAAGGTCTGTACAAGGTGACCTACCTGTACTGGTAAATTCCTTTAATACTGTGAGGGGCAGCAGGTAGATGGCAATGTCACAGTCCTGTTCTTCCTGGCTCGAGACCGCAGGAGGAGGCAGTCCTGTCAATATGAACAAAAGGGATGGGAAGAAAGCCAACCTATGCACTTTTCTGCTGTGTTCTTATAGCTGTTTCTGAGTGATAAATGAATGGATAACCTCCTTATGCTTCTGATTATTCTGATTAGTCTTTTGATTGCAGTGGAGGGTTCTCATAGGTTTTTGTGTTGCTCTGGAACATGCTGCCCTTCATCTGAGTCCCTCTGATGTCATTCTGACCTGTCACAGACTGTCAAGAGGAATGGTCTTCTGGCCCAGCTAGTAAATGTGCTCTTTCTTCTTCATGCTCTTTCCTCTACCACCAACATGACACCACGGAACAATTCAGCCAGACCTTAATTGGGGTGTTCACTGACCACATCATCACTGCAGCATGGCTCGGTGGCAGATCTGGGGGGGACAGAGAGAGGATGGCCTGAGGTTGGACCTTCTCATGACAGGAGACTGCTGCAGACCATATGTGTGAGGATGAAGGTATACTGCTGACTCAGACAATATGGAGGGGGAGAGCTTGTTGTGTTGTAGTGGTTTACCAGGTAATTGTCCAGCTGATAGAACGCCAGCACAATTAAATAATTTTGCTTAGTAATTTAGTGGGGGGATGAAATCTTTATTAGCTGATGGCACAGCTTTGACAATGACAATGTGTAGCCTACTGAGTCTGGGGATGACAAAGGTTGGCATGCATACAGTCGCATACGGATGCCATTAAAGTCCAGTTCCCTCTGCAAGGCCTAAATTCTCAGAAATTAACACCACAGACAAGTGCCTCACTCTCAGCCAGAATGGAATGAAAATGCAGAGTAGTTTTTTGCAGGAAGAATTTTCTGGCTAATGGAAATCATGCTAAGACATTTGCTGCTTAGAAAGTATGCTCTCACTATGGCTGTTTTCACCCAGAAGGAGGACTCACTGATGTCCTTTTAGCATGTAGGCCCCTTTACTGCTTTCTTACATCTACACACAGTCCAAGTCAGAGAAAAAAGCCAGTTTATAAGCTCCATGTTCACTGGAGGCAGCTGTTTTGGCAGAGGACAGAGGTTAAAGAAGAGAAGCTGATGTGCTGGCACTTGTGTTTTGTGCCTCATCTTCAGTACTCTTGATCTCAGACAAAAGTGACGTACCAGCAGCCTGCCTGGTCTATGCTTGTAGGAACAGATAAATTGCAGTACTGTAGGACTTGATTAATTTGCAGAAACAAAAGTGTTGAGTGCTCTCTGAGATGCCCTGGGTAGCCCTGCCTGGCTTCTAGTACAGGAGCAACTCTTTTTCCCGTATAACCAATATTACAGCTATCAGCCTCATGTGAGTGCTTCAGATGTGCTAAGGCACCTCAAAAGATGTAGGATGCTTGTGCATGGGTAATTGACACATCTTTCTTTGTAGTGTCTTCCCTGCTGAAGGTCTCTGATGTGCTGCTCCCAGTCAATTTTATCTCTGATGTTAGAGAATGTATGCAACCCAAAGGTGGGAGGAATCTTTATGGTTTTCTGCTGAAAATATGAATTTTCTGCAATGAAGTCTACAGTATACCTGTCAACTACCCCTCACCACCCACCACTGCAAATCACTCTTTGAAATGCAAAGCTTGTACTTGTCTTCTGCTTGGTGAAGGCAGAATAGGCTTGAAAGACATTTTTAAGCATGTGAGAAGGAAAGATCAGGCAGCTGTTTATATTTTGACATCAGAACTCTTCCAAATTCCAGAGTGCAGAGCATCTGTAACATATATTTTCTTTACATACTGTCTTTTATGCTAGGATTGACAATTTCAGTCCTTGGGGATTTGATTATGTTGTGATGAGACACATGGTAAAATAGAAAGTCAGATGTCTTGGGTTTGGAATTGGGTCTGTGAGTACTTAAATGAGGATATGGAAGATTATAAATCATTAACTTGCTAATGTAATCAGCCTGCTTGTTATGTTGCCTGGTAATGATGATCTGTATGTACATCTTTGTTGAGCAAATGCTGAGGGGAATGCTCAGCATGGCTGCTTTTGTATGCAAGGACAAACTCAAGCTAAAATGGCAACCTAGGAGGTGCTTACGATGGATCACTAGTTTTGGTCTTCTCAAACTTGAAAATGGTGCTACAGTGTGCTTTTATATTTCAGCAGATAGCTTGATCTCAGCTTCCTCATTCTGCGGATGGACAACCTGCCAGAGTCACAGATTCTGCCTGTCCATTCCCCCACTCCCCACCCCACCCCCCACTGAAACCGTGGACGGTGGAGTCTTGATTTCAGTTCAGTCTCTCGCACACCTCAAGGTCTTGCAGTGTGGGTCCTAGAACTGAACACAGTATTTGAGATGCGGCCTCACCAGTGCTGAGTACAGGATGATCACTGCCCTGGCCCTGCTGGCCACACTATTGCTGGTACAGGCCAGGATGCTGTTGGCCTTCTTGACTGCCTGGGCACAAGCTGCTCATGTTCAGTGGTTGTCAGTCAGCACCCCTAGGTCCTTTTCTGTGAACGGTTTTCCAGCCACTCTTCCCCAAACCTGTGGCATTGTATGGGGTTGTTGTGGCCCAAATGCAGGACCCGGCGCTGAGCCTTGTTGAACCCCATGCAGTTCACCTTGTATCATATATATACACCTTCAAACACAGCCCAACATTTTCAAGATTTGTACAAGACATAACAAAATGACATAAGCTGGTGTGATTCATACTGTTATTTGCATGCCCCCTTATTATTATGTGCCTTATTATTTCTCTTGCTCCAAGTAGCCTTATCATGACACATCAGGATCCAGCTGTATTGGAGGCTCCTCAAACATCTACAGAAAACTCACTCTGCTACCATGTGCTTATAGTAAAATTTCAGTCAGAAAACAGCCGATGAATGGAAAGGCAACAAAATGAACAGAGTTCAGCAGAAAGCTAAAGGTCATCACAAGTCTTTTCAAGACAGCAAATAAAATGTCTTGTCTTAGATCTAGGTAATATTCTCTTTGACTTTGCAAGCGTGAGGACTCTTAAGTTGAATAGCAGAAATAGCAGGCATAAACACAGAATGGCATGCAATGGGGTAAAATAGATGTCACCTGAAAATTCTATTTTAATAATTAATGTTAATGAAGATGTGGGATACAGTGAACTGCTCTTAATTAAAATACATTCATTAAAATTGTCTGTTCACATTGTTTGTGAAATTAAATGGAATCATTAGAAATAGTAAAAATAGATGGATTTACTCTTTCCCTCTACAAACAGAAATTCTTCCTTTTTACATTTACCTAGATGTGTTCCCCTCATTTCCTAAAGAACCAAGAAACTATGCATATGATAACTAGCATGAGGTTTAAGCATGAATAGTGCTAGTTCAGATCACTGATCATTCTTTTTTCATTTGTTTTATGTAGGTTTCCTTTGCCTGATCTGTAAACATGTCCACAGACCTGCTATGTAAGTACATTTCCGTCATCCCACAGTGATTTTTTTGTACCGTATGTTTTTATCAGATTCCCAGATGTGCTCATGATTGATGTCTTTTAAGTATAAAGTCTGCATTTTTTCTGAGACATCTGTGGAACAATATTACCATTATAATCAACGGGATTATTCTTGGAGTAAACCATGACTTAATATGAGTAAAATTGCAAAAATCTGGCCTATGTATAAGAACAGACTGGTTCATTGAGACTTAAAATTACAATTCTATCTAAAATGTTTTATCTATCTTTGGCACAAATACCATTGCAGATTGCTACTGCGTGATGTGCTTGGGGTTTTTTAATCACTTTATGAATTTGATGTTTCCAATGCATCTTCATCCAAGTCACAATCCAAATCTCATGCCTCATCACTATTATTCATCCTTCTTTTTCAACAGCAAAGAATATACAAGTGGCATATCCTGTGATACTTTGCTGTCATAACTACCACAAAACACTGCTCCTCAGTTCTCCCCAATACTTGCACTCTCTTGCTCCAGCTTAAGTTATCTGCAGCATTAAGCACATTTCTATGCTTATTGATCTGATCTACATGCTTTCTTTTGGAGGTCCTTCAGTGCGTCAGCTGCCATTTTTTAACATGGCCTCTGAGGGCTGCCCAGCATGCACACTGCAGTATAAGACAGGGGAATTTCAGAAACCCACTTTATCAATCTCCAGTATTTCCTCAAAGGAACAAAGAAAACAATTTTTTGGGCTCAATAACGGTAATCATTTAATAAATATAAAAACATCAGTGGCTTGCTGGCAGATAGCAGCTGTCTGTGAAGGTAATATTTTCAAGATCAAATTATTTGCAGAAGTGCAATTTTTTGAGCTTTATCTGGTAACTGGCAATTTTGGAGCATGCTTGAGTACCATTTAGATGTAGGAAGAACTCTAAAGTGAGGATTGCAATATACCTGACTGTATCGTATACAGCAGGCAAAACTGCTGTCAGGAGTAAAATGTTGAAGAAAGGAGAGAGGGCAGGGTGACTGCACAGTAGTCATGGTCAAAATCACTTAAGACTCCTTAACTCTACTCAGATGTGCAAGCTGGTTTACTGTTTATCTTATGCCCTGGCAGTTTCATTTTTCTCTCCTCAGCTCAGCCTCAGCACTTCTCTCATTTTCCGAATGACCAGTGGGTTAGAGAAGTTGTCACCTGAGTAGAGGTTGAAGGAGATTTGTGTGTTCAGTCTGGGGAAGAGGAGGTCTTCCTGTACAGAAATAGTAGTTATGGAGATGGAGAAAGAAGCACTTCCCCCAATCATGCGCTGTCACAGGACAAGAGGTGACGTCCACAGGTTCCTTCAGGAGAGCTGCTCCTGGCTGTAAGGGGCATTTTCACTGTGGGATTAAATAAACATTGGAAGAGGCTGCCCAGGGAAGTGGTGAAATTTTGCACTCTGGAAATATTCGAGAGATGGCTTGGCAGGGCCCTGGGTAACACTAATGTAAGGGCCAGCTCTCAACGAGAGGCTGGTCTAGATGCTCTCCACAGGTCTCTTGTAGCATAGATCATTTTGCGATTCTGTGTTCCCTTGTGTCCTCAGCTATCTTCTGTGCAGTGATCAGTCATTCCTACCACCTATCCTTGGTCATCTCAGTGTTGTACTGCTTGTGCTGTGACAGGTCCTGTGATACTTGGTCATACTAAAGGGGCAGACATTTGTCTTCTCACTTGGAGATGTGCAAATACCATCAAGGCAGTAGCGGTGCTGGCGGAACCTTCCAGGTTCCAGCTGGTGGGAGAACACTAAAGAATAACATGGCAAATCTGTACACATGTGAAATTATTTGAGATCTTTATGTCTGTTTTTATAAAAATAAATAGTACAGAGCCAGCCCATAAGCTCAGTACTGCCCCATGCTAACAAGCAACACCAGGGTGTGTTTTGGTGATAACATCTACCAGACTCTGTTCCAGGTAAGGAATATGAATGTAACCACGCTGTTTGTGGGGGAAAAGGGAAGAAGATGAGGACTGTGTAGACACATGGAGGTGATGCCAAATGGTCTCAGCACCAGGGAACAGTCTCTGGTTCTTACTATTTAGAAGCAGACATGTAGCCTAACCACACAGTCCCTAAGCCTGACCACAGCATCATCTTTCACTAATGCTTGGTTCAATAGAAAGTCAAATTCTAGGATTAAAAATCTTGTTCCAGGTCACACTGATGAAGACTAGATGTATAATTAAAAAATCTAATCAAACCAGAACAAAACCTTTTAGATTCCTAGGAAAAAACCACTGCAGTCTGGGGCAGACTGCACAAAGAAAATGTCATGGCTGCACAATACAAGGGCTACTACAGCTAGGCCTTAAACTCCAGCATCCAAGTCTTCAAGCCTGTGGAAATAAAATGAAAAAGCCAGCATCCTGGTGAAGTTTTGGCACGATGAATTTGAGGTAGCAAGTGTTTCTCTGTTTTAGATAGAGAAGCTAAGTAAAAAGAGGGAGAAGCTTATAAAATATCTGGCAGCTACTGAGGCTCGGCTGGTTGGGGAAGCAGCGGACTTCCCTTGGAGCTTGTTTTTCTTTTTATCCTTGGATGAACTAGCATGCAGTATATTATGCTGACTGAATGTAGGGGTTTGTCACGGTTAGCGCTGGGGGCTGTCCCGGGAATGTAGGAAGGCGATGGACGTGAATGGAGCATGTGGTGGTCGGTGGGGTTTGAGCCTGCTCTTCTGGAAACCTGTTGCTGATCCTCTTGGCCTGGCCTGCCAAAGCCATGCAGGAAAGGAGGTGGGTCTTTGATCTCTTTGTTGTAGCTGCTCCCTGGGAATTTGCTGAAATCAATGCCCTGTTTTCCTGAAGAAATGAATGGCTATGCCTAACTAGCTTTGTGAAGCGCTGGGGAATTCACCGCTTCTGTTTATTGACAGCTGAAAAGGAGCACATGGTGCTGAATGGGTCCTCCTGGGGAAACAAAACAGAGTGGAGTTAGACTTAGTTGAACACAGGGGCATTTGGAAAAGTCTGCCGAAGGAGGATGGCACGTCTCCTGCCACCCTGCACTAGCGTAGCCTGACTTTTTACTGAAAATGCCATTTTGAATAAGGTAAGAATTGTTTTGATTTCCCATACTTAGTGTGATTGTGAAATGTTTGCATTTCTGTTCTCGAGTGCAAAACCAATGTTTGACTTGTATTCTGCCATGGGAAACACCTAAGTGACTCTTGTGCTATTTCCAGGCTCAGTCTGTGTTAATTACTACTTTATCTAATGGTGATTAATCAATCTGAAAATTAATAATTTGGTATTTGGGTCTTGCAGTGAGGTCCTGAACATCAGTCATTTGTGTAGGCTATTATATTACATTTTTTTATGTCTTTGAGAATCAGCCAAATTGTATCAGATGATTTCTTGACTGATACAGATTGCTGTGTTAGGACTTACACACAAGGCAGTGACTAACAAGCAGGCCTGTCCGGCAGAAAATCAGGGAATCTAAAATCTCTCGAAATGTAAGGATGTATTTCCAAACCTCTGTTTCTATAGATATAGATACATAGATTCAAGGCAAGAGATAGACTTGCTGTTATGCTTGCTGGTTTTAGATGTACAGATTTTTGTAAAGACACCAAAGAATAGCAAGAGGAGGCTGATAATGAAGAAGCAGTGTTTTCTGTGTGTGAGTCCAGAACAGTTTATCAGACCAAAGGAATTTGGTGTGTAATTCATATGTAAATTTTCTACCGAAAACAGGAGAACAAATCGCCAGAGTTTCTATATTAGCTTCTCTGGTGACTGAAGAAAAATATTTCTGAGCTCACATAGCTACTGTTTTCAGGTGTGGTCCACTTATGACTGCAGGAAAAAAAGTTAAGTAATGTCATTCCTTCCTACGTCAGTTTAAGGGCAAGCTTTGAACACAATAATTCCTGTTGTGCTGCCTTATTCTTACATGGTAGCAGGAATTGCTGGGCTTGTGTTGCATACCTGATTAAAAGTGTCTGTGCATGCATACAGTTGTTTGAAAACTCCTGAGTAGTCCTCTGATTTCAGGGCAAGGGCTTGGGAATTTTAATGTTTTATCAGAGTAGTTTGCATTCCTCAGTCTGGCATTTTTTCTTTGAGTGACTTTGAGCTAGTAATCGTACTAGTTTTGTCTCATTTTGTGCTTCTCTGCAGCAGATAGCCTGTCTGTTTTTCTTGGAAGTATTTGGGCTGTATATGCAAACATGCTTTCTTCAGAATATTTTGTGACCCTGAAAATGAAAATACATTTCTTAACTGTAGAGAGTCTACATTTTTGCTTATTGAAGGCCTTCTGCCTTCAAGTTTCCAGGATTTTCGGAGGGAAAAAGCAAAAAAAAACATTTATGGTTTTGACAAAGATGTAAAAACACTGAACTCGAGCAGGCTGGTATTGGTGTTTGTGGGCTCTGTTGCAACTATTGTTATCCAAATGTGTTAAGGGTAGGTTTTGACCTCACAAATGTATTTATACATGACAGACACTGGAAGCTGCTAAAATTTAAAGCTAATTTACAGTTAACATTTAAGTTGGAAAGGAGATACATTTGTAGGTCATTAGAGTATTAATCTAGATGTCTTATGAAAATGTTGACCGGTGACGGCTATTGGGTAATTGAAATGGCATAAATAGAAAAGAACTGCGGTTGTGGAAAACTCAGTTGATCAGAGTGTTTTTAGTTAGTATAATGGAGAATAAAGTAGATGATTCATGTGTGACACAGAAGGTGGCATTTGTTCTCCCTTACTTGGGCGATAAGGCAGGGCAGAGTGTGTTATATTTAACTCATATGGGTGGAAGTACATGAGGGTGTTTTGGCAAGACAGTTTTCCCTTTGCCTTTTCTAACATGAAGGATCTTTATCAAACATGAATATTGTGACCTATTGGCATTGTTGAAGTGGAAGGAGAATATTATAATTGATTTCCAACCAATAGGGTAAGATATACCAAAGTGGGATGTGTGATCATACACAGCTCTAAGTAAATATGCATATTAAGTGACCAGGGTTATACAAATACATATCTGAGGAATGGCACATTTCTCCCAGGGTGATGCCTTTACCATCTGTTGATCTCATTCTTCAAACTAGGGAAGTATGAAAATTTTGCTTTGCAAGGTTGCTTCTTAGATTCTATAACAGAGACCACTGTTGATTTCATTTTTGTGACTTTTGGAAATAGTTTAAAGAAACTACAAATCAATCAGAAACATAGAAGAAGTGTCTTTGGATTTACTTTATCTCAGACTGAGATTCTCAATAGGAAAATAAATAGGGCTTTATGGACATACATTATAATCTGTTTTTATTCATCTGCAGAAAATAGCTGCATTTTTTTCTGAACTAACAATTTTTTCTAACTTTCAGATGTAATTCTCCAATAATAGTCTGTAATCATGTATTTTGTCATTCTCTGTTTTAGAGAACTAGTTTCAAGGCTGTACTTACACCTGAGAAGAATCGTTGTTGTAAGGGAAATGTACTATACTGCTGCCTAATTTGTTGCTACCAATTTTATTACCTGTTCTTAATCAGTCTGTTAAGGAAACTCAGGTGGACATAATTTCTTTTGTACAGTATCAGTCAAGACATTAGATAATTGTCTTATAGTTCCTATTTAAAGTCTTCAGAGTGGAAAAAAGTGTATGTTAGATCACAGAAAAAAGAGAACAAGTAAATGGAAACACAGATGAAAGCTGCATGTGTGAGCACGTTTTTCACAAACTTTTGTGTCTGTCTAACAGCAGAGCTTTCCAGTGCCTGTGGTTTTGATTTAAAAAAATCACTTTATGCCCTAAAAGAGGAGAATAATTTAACAGGATCGTAAAGGTTAGGATGAGAATCTCCTACCCATTTTGTTCCCAGAGAAGCTGGGAATTAAGCATCCTTTTCATGCTGGAAATCAAGAAAGTAATAACAGAAGTTGTTGGCTGTGTCCTCTGTTACGAAGGTGATGCATATTAAGAACTAAAGCTGTTCTGCTAAGCTGTTAATGACCCTTTATTTACAAAAAATCAGTGCTTTTAAAAGAAGACTCCTACATTTCAGTATTTTAAATATGTGCTTTAGGTTTCATTAGTCAAAAAACCCCACACCAAAAGCCAACTTTTTTTTTTTGTTTGTTTTGTTTTTTTGTTCTCTTGGTTGAACTGGAATAACAGTAGGAGGTTTGGATGGTTCACTGAGAAAGCTAACTGATTTTTGAGTTTCATTCAGACTTAGGTTCCACTGAATGTAATATGGTTCGAAGTGTTCTTTCAGGATTGGCCCCCAAAGTCTCAGCCCCTACCAGTCCTAAGTTCCATTATATTCATTTCTCCACACAGACTTATTTCTTTCATAATATAGCTACTCACACAAAAGTGGAGCTGACCATATGGACTTCTTCCTGCAAAAGCAAGTCCCATGGTTTTTACACTGTCCTTTTATTCCCAGTAGCTGGCTTAATTTAGTTGAAACTGCCTCTGAGTACCTCAAGTTCTTCAGCCATGGGATGAGTACAGCATCTCTTCGCTCTTCTTGTGCCAGGCTTCCTCATTGCCATATCTGACAGTAAACTAGTATTTCCTTCTCCAAAGCTTGTCTACCTGCCTGTTTCTTTCCACCAGTAAGCAGCTGGAAATATATCACAGCCACTAGCATCTTTGCTGGGAAAGTTCCTGCATGTCCATGTTGGAAGTTGTGTCCCAAGTGGAAGAGCAAGTAACTAAGGAGAGGTGGCTTTGTCACCAAACCTTCCACCAGTCTCCTCCACATGACATCTGGACTTGGTGGCCAGTAACAACCAAGTTCAGTGAAAGAGAAACCCAGTCTAAGGTTCCCTTTTAAGAGAATGTTGCAAGAGTTGGAAATATTTCAATTAATACAAAGTGTTAGTCATTGCAATTGCTGCACTTTGTTTATCAAAATTGAAACTGTGGTGTTGACCTGTTGTGAATAAAATTGTCGACTTTATTAATGCACTTGATATGGTGTGTGTGGCTGTGTGCATGTGTATTTATGGATACATACCTTTAGCAAGACGTACGTGCTTGGGGGTTTTTCTGCTAGAACAAAGGTGGAAGATTCTGGTGCCTGTTAAATCACAGCAGTAGCATTAAGATATCCGCTAAATAAATCAACTGGCCTGCCAAAAACCTCACAAAAAAGTGCATGAGGACCAGTTAAAGCTACTTTTGCTGTGGGAGATAAAACACGTGCAGTCGGAGATGTAGATTAGAGGTGCAGCATGTAGCCTGGAATCCACAGGGTGCTTATGAACAGTTTGAATATGACACTCTTGATGGCTGTCTATATTTCTGTGGGCAGGGGGATTTTAGTTTTGCTGTCTGCAGAATGAAAACAAGGTAGTTTGGACAGTGCTAGTGAAGACCTAAAGCAAGAAGGTGTCGCAGGCAGGGAGCTATAGCCTTGCACCAAGACCAGCTGCTGGGGGAGATGAGCAGTGTAACAGAAAGGCTTGGCTCTCAGCAAGCTTTTGTTGGGCATTTTGTAGGACCAGGCTATTCTGACTGAGGATGTTTCTCATAAAAAATAGTAGTTGTTTCTGTGAATTTGCTGTTAACCTCCTTTGCGGTTTCTGGATCTAATTTTGTATGACTTCATGCCAAGCCAGTGGAGGGAGAGAAGGAATTAAAAAAATGCTGAAAAATCAAACTGCATTTTTCAATTTGATTGCTTGAAATGTATTCAACTTTCAGCAATGAGAGAAGTTGCTTTGTTCACACTGATTGGAAGCTATTACATGTAAACTATGGGAAGTGACTTCACATGAACTATGCTCATTATACGTATGGCTTCTGACAGCAGCCAAACCCCATGTGGTGTACCAGAAATGTGACACGTACATTTTAGTCCCAAGAATAATCAGAAAAAGATTATTCTTGAAATTAGCTTTCAATTAAGCAGTCAGTGCTTTGATCTCAGTTAATTTCTAATGAATAAACCTACCAAGAACAAACACCTATGTACTTTCCTTGCGGTTTGGTTCGTTGTTTGGTTTTGTTTTCTTTTTTATTTCTTTTAGTTTGCAGGAAAATCTCAGAAGTTCCTGCCTTTTCAGGTATTCAAACAGTGAAGGTAACTTTATTTTTCCTCCTAGCTGTGAAATTTGTAAGATACATCAGAGTATCACAGGTATCCTGCTGCACAGGCTTGTGGGAACCTGCTCAAGCTGCTGCGTGCAGTCACACTGCTGAATTTCACAGCCTGGCTGTGTTCCTTGAGGCTTGTCTAACTGTTCTTCCCCCAAGATTTGCTAGACACTAAGGAGCACATTAGAAAGCCTCATTGGGATTCGTGGGAGGGTGACTTTTTATGGGAAGCTGGTTAAATTCCTTCTGGCTATGCCTATTCTAGTATTTCATAGTCCAGGCAAAAAACTTACTGTTCCCAGATGTGCTCTACTGTCATCAACTTCTTCCTGTTAGGAACTAGTAATGAATCCTAATTGTTGCTGTCTTTTATATGTTTGTATAACAAATAGTGTTCTTAAGATTGTACATACTGGAACTGAGGTCTGCCAGGAAAATGCATACGTGCTTTGCATTAGATTTCATTACAGTTAGGTAAGTGCTGAGCCTCCCTTCTATAGAGGCATCCTTCCATAAGAGCAGACCCTGTGCTAGACAGGATCCTACTGCTATGAGGCAGGAGCGGGTGCCTTGATGGATGGTTTCCCACTGCTGAAGACCCAAGGATGTGCCCTCCTTCTGAATCTTCTTTCCTCTTGGGAACAAAGACAGGGGAGGATGGAGGCGAGGTGAGGGAAAGTGTCACTGCAGTGCAGCATCTGATTAAAGGTGCCTAAGGGCTGTGCTTGCCTGTAGTGCTGAGTCCCAGTTTTGGGGAATTAGCTTGACCTGCTGGTCTGGCTGAATGTATAGGGTGTCAGTAAGGCATGTTTGCTGTTTTATTTATCTGTTTTTGTCTCCAAATTCAGTAACTTAATTTTCAAAGTTTTACATTTCAGTAGAGTGAGGTCATGTTCATGAATATGTTTAATGTTAAGAATGATTGCTGTAATGTTTGCAAACCACCTACTGTTCTCCCTGGGGAGAGTGGGCCCCAAGCGAGGCTTAGATGTTTACGTACAGGGTGCTGCTCACCCCTACACAGGACCAGGGCTCCTCCCTCTCTCAAGGACTCTGTTCCACTTGCCTGCAAGCCCAGGGATGGCAGTTGGCAGCACAAGGCTGCAGCACCATGTCCCACAGTGTTTGTGCTGGTGCTACCAGGTAGAGACTGAGAGGTTTCAGGTTCTCTGTGTGTCAAAGATGTGGGAACTCCCCACTTAAATGTGTTGAAAGTTTCCCTCTCAATTGCTTAGGAATAAATCTGGTTCCCATCATCCCCCCCCACCACATGCTTCCCAAACAATATGCTATGCGGTACATGAAAGTGCAAGTTTCCATTCATTGCTCACGTGAGCAGTTATGACTGCAAAGTCAGCCTGGAGTGTGGTTTCCTGATCTATTTATCTTTTTTTTTCTACACATAGCTGAGCAGTTGTAACTCTCTGCTAATACAAGGTTTTGTTGTATGAGATAGAAGAGACATGAAAAGGAGATGTTCATCTATTTTTGTGTTGGACCGGAGATCATTTATTACAGTAAAAAAGTGAAGATCAGTGAGTAGAAAATTGAGCATGACAAAATATCAGAAGTTAATGAGATTTGAATACAATTACTCTGAAGTCTGCTAATTGTAGCAAGTTCTGGTTTGCTATAATATGAATAAGATGAATTATTAATCAGTTAAGAGCTTCAGCCTCTTTGTAAATGCACTTTGCACATCAAACTTGGGACACGTAAGGCTTTTAATAAACATTTTTTTACAGAGGAAATGTGGCAGTGGCCCACAATAATGGGAGAATAACTTGGGATTAACTGTTTGCTAATTGAGTACTTCGAATTTTTTGCCAAATAAATTATATTGTGGAACAAGGTTTTCAAGCAGAAGTGCTACAAAGCGAATCACAGGGCAGGAAAACCACATGTATCTTCGTGTAAGAAGAACTGAGACTGGTGTAGTGCACATGCAACATATTTTAGATAGAAAATATCCACAAGGTATTTTTGCAGCATTCCTTTACATGAAAGCTGAACAAAGCTAATGGAGCAGTACAGTTTTACTCTGGGATAAATTACTGCTGTTTTCTATGCAAATCTTATGATTGTAATTAGGCTAGGATTTGAACTGCTGTGTACACCAATCTTTGTTCCCTCTGTGCATGGGATCTAATTCCAGTGCTGCAAAACAGTGCAGCAAATGTTGAGTGCTGCTCAGCCAACAATCATTTCTTGTGGGGCATCTTTGCTCGAAGTGGATGTTTTAAAAGGAATGATTTAACTCTGCCTTCCTGCCTTCACAGGGCACATAAACTGTACTGCAGGCATCTTGTTAGCCGCTGAAGTGTTCAGGTGCTGTAAGTCTTGCTTGAAAGTAGAGGTTGGAAAAAATGCACGACTGCCTGACAGGCATCTAGTTTTTAGCACTGGGTTTTAAAAAGTGGTGTTCTGCCACGGATTGGTTGAGGAGCTGGTGGTATGTTCGAGCTATCATGACAGTGATTGCAGTTCCTAGTATGGCTATGTATAGCTCCTGTTATCTCTGCAGCTGGACTTTGTTTAACCACAGCCTGTGGCTCCTTGCCCACGCTAACGAGCTCTCCCCGAGGCTAAGCTTGTGCCTGTGGGGTGGCACCGTGCTCCGACCGTGCTGCTGTTTTGGAAACGTGACTTTGTTAACTGTACCTGAAGTCCAGCCTGCCCGAGCCGCCGCACAAGCTTGGCTACTGCTGGCCACAGGAGCTTGTCCCTATGCAGCGTGGCTGGCTTCAGAGCCAGCTGGAGGACGAGGCAAGCTGTAGTCTGCAGCAAAGGAGAGCTGTCACCGAGACCTAGACCTGAACTGAGAGGAGGCGCCAGCATAGTGAGGACGGTACAGGTGAGCCACACTCACAGCCCATTCTTGTCCCCGGGAATGCTGATTACTGTTTTGGTCAGCCCATGTGGTGGGAGTGCATCCTGCAGGCAGTAGGGTGTCATTTTTCTGGTGACCCAAATTGCAGGGGAAAAGCATGGCTGCCAACCATGTCTCCCTCTGGCTGGGCAGAAGTAGGAGCAGATGCATTCAGGCGCAGGGGTAGCAGGCTGGGGACGTACAGGACACGTACCCTTCTCTTAGCCTGTCCAGCAGGGCATGAGCAGGGGTAACAAGCTGGGATGTACAGGAGATACACCCTTCTCTTAGCCTGTTTGCAGGGCATGAGCACCTCATCTGTGCAATAAAGTGGTGGTTGCCCACCCGCAACCTGGTCAGAGCCTGGAGCTGCACCTGTGCTGGGCTCTTCTGTATGTGTACTTCCCCAGTGCTGTGGTGGAATTCAGCAAAATAAGAATCTTACCAGCTACAAGATCTCTTAACTTGTGTAGTTTTATGTACAGACAGATAAAAAAGCATTATTTGGAACTTTTTCAGAATCATTGCAAAGACAGAGAAAGCATAAAGAAATACCCTCTAGGGGACAATATTAGCACGGCTGCTTTAAAGATATAGTAAATGACACAATCTGGTTTTTAACAGCTTGTAACTCCTGTGAGTCTTATTTATTTCTTTTTGTTGCCTGCCTATCTAAATCACAGCAAAGCAGAGGAATCGGGGCAGTTTTAGTTTTTCTTGCATGCTTGCACATTATCAAGTGTTCCTGTAAACATGGTATTGAATCCATTAATTTTGCTTGTGTAAGTGCAATTTAAGGAAGCAAGGAATCTGTAAAAGCATCCACAAAAAGCAGAAAAAAACCTTCTTCCCAGGTGATTTTTCTAACCACGTGTATTTAATTCCTAGTGCTAATACAACCAAGTGTGTGTTGTTTCCATAGCTGGATGCTCCATATGTCAGGACAGGTTAGAGTGTGTTCTGAGGCTGTTGTTGAAAAAATTACATTTTGCTTAAGCAGCCAAGTTAAAAGGGGACATAAAATTTGTGTGAGCTTTGCAAACCAGTGCCATGCTGCAGCTATGATAATGCATACTTTCTTCACCAATGGCATCTGTAGTTTAGCATTCAAATACAAAGGATTGTGGCTTGGTCTGTAACTGCCTCTGAGGAAGAATGTGAACTTGACAGTTTTCTGTTAGTTCAGGGGGAAGAAATTACAAAGACCCCCACTCCCCAGCATAGTCCCTGAAGTTATCCTTTAGGATAACTATCCTGTGCTTCTGTTACACCTGGCAATTTTTAGTGTGCAGTAAATTTAGAGTCAGGGATATTAAAACGCTGGTGTGGGGATAGAAATGCTGCGTAGTGAATGTAATTCTGGGATACCTCTTAAATAGCTAAAGCATCTAGTTATCTTCACATCACATGTAATGAAACATAGAAAATCCTAGAACAAGCCTTGGGCAGCTCTGGATAGTTCAAGGTGCCGCACAGTGATGCAGATCAGAATCCCAAACTGGACTAGCAAGTTGCTTAAAAAAAAACTTCCAGCCCTTTTCATTCAGTGTTAGCTGATGGCTTCCTCAGGCCAGTTAAGTGTGCCATCTGGAGAGTCATCTCTGTGGCCACTAAGCTCAGTGGCATGCTAAGCACCATTTAGATGTAAAGCAATCCCTAATTAATGGAGAAGTTCCTCCCAAGCATCTAAACCTCATGAATCATTTCAGACCTTACATCTTGGCTCCGGAGGTACACAATGAGTGCCTAATTTGGAGGCCAGTTCAAGGGATACCCTTTTTCCCCTGCTTTCCCTTTCCAGCCTTTCAGTGAGCTTCTGCCCCAGGGCGGCTGGAAGGTTTGCTCAGGAGCTCAGTAGTGATGAATCACAGAGGCATGGCACGGATTGATAAGGTCGTGTACTTTCTGATTAGATACATCCTCTCTCGAACAGCGGTTCTTTGTCTCCATTTTACTTTTGGTAATGTTTTTCAGCAGTTTGCATACAACAACCCTCCAAGCAGGAGCTGTTTGACTTGAAACAGAGTCGCTATTATTCTAGGTAAGCTCAGGAAGCCATAATAATTTTGTTGCCCTCAGAAGACATAGATTAATGGGAATTTATTTAAAAGTCAGTTAAGTTAGATCACCAAGAAAGTTTTTTCTTTTCTTGCAGTCTCACTGTAAAGGACTTTCAGGTACATAAACCAGTGTGTAACAAGAAAAATCTGCCTTGCATCTGTATTAGTTTATTTTTTGTGCATCGTAAGTGATGGCTGTAGTGTGTTATGTTCTTTATCTGTAGCAGTAGCAAAAAACCATGTATTTCAGCTGTTCATAGTGCAGGTGTGCAGGCTGGGAGCCATGGCAAAAGAAAACGTATTACGTGGTTCCCAAATTGAAAACTTTGTACTGCTGCAGTGCCTGCAGCCAGACCAATGTGCAAGTCTTCCTCCTCATTTAGAGTTGATGGAGAGCCTGGAGCACCCAGTACGAACACTTCAGTCTTATTTGGAGAGATTTTGGACTAGGCTCTCGAGGCATGTAATTTAGTCAAGTGCCTACTTGTATTTACAAACAGAAGCCTTTTTGAGCTACCCTGAATATGACATTTGTCCTTTCGTGAAGGCCATCTCCAATGTCTCTCTAGGCAGTATCGCATGAGCCCTTTTGCTTCTCTTGACCTCTCTTTAGCTACAAGCCCCTGTCTGAGGTGAAGCTTCACCTCTCCTGCTGCAGTCTTTGCTAGTGTCCCATGGCTCCCTTGGACTCTCTTGGGCTGTTCTGGCTCCCCTCCTCTGCTCTTTATTGTCGCTTACTGAATAGACTTGCTCAGCAGAGTTTTCAGAAGTAAAACAAAATGAGGTAGTCATGGATGACCAATATCAGCTGTTCCTTTTAATTCAGTCATGAAGTGTTGTTGGCTCACTGGTTTGGTTTCTACTGTCTATAAAAAGGTTTTGTGCAAGAAGTCCCCTTTTTCCCATCGCCCTGTGTGGCACCAGTGCCAGGATGACCTTCTGCTGGAGAGTCTCATTGCTCAGTTGTGTTGCTGCTCTGTATGAGTTTCCCTGGCAACCACTTTGAGCTACAGTGAACCAAAAATACCTCACTGTGCTGGGGGAAAGTCAGTTTGCAGACATGTATTTCTCATTAATGACTTCTCTGGATGGTTCGTGTGTTCAGCCTGCAGATGTCATTATTGCAAACCAATGACTGGGAGCTGCAGTGTGCCCCTTCTGCTTACTTCAACAGGCAGCATAGTCTGTGAGAAGGCTGCCCTTGCGTGATTGTCAACTGAGTTGTCACTGTAAGACTCATCGTACTCATTTTTCATGGTACAGTGAGGTTCTTGTCTTCTATTGAGAATGGTCTGTGAAGGCTCACAAAGTTACAGTGATCTTTCTTGGACTCCTTGGATCTCTGCAGATTACCTTGGTTATTATTATTACTTGCAACTTTACCCTTCTCATTTCTATATAAATGTATGCACCTTGATTTATAGGTGTGTGTCTGCAAGCTCCAGCTTTGCTGCCGTTCTAGTCTTCAAAAGCATGGCTTGCGATGCTTCCAAATAAACGTGTATAAATCTTTGAAGGTCAGGACCCACCAATTTGCACAGAATTGCACAAACTGAAGGTGTCATTTCAAAGCATCCTCGTTCAGTTTTGGATTGCAGATAGTGTTTTCACTACCTAAGGTAGAACAGTGGTGTGAAGAAAAGCGTTGGTAATTCCAGATGTGTTCTCAAGCTGACAGAATTAGAAAAGGCTATATTGGAGAGCAGTATGTCATTTTTATTAACAGGCTGCCTTTTCTGGATTTGTAGGGTGTGAGGATTGCGGTAAAAGCCTTATAGGGGAATGCAAACTCCACGGACCACTCATCAGGGCTAAAGACAGGGTTATTCCTAGCCGAGCCCGTCTCACCCTACCTCATTACCTCACTTTGCGAGTGTTGGAGCTGCGAGCTGGAAACCAGCAGAGTAAGTATTTTAGCTCTTTTTCCCACATTTGAGAAAGAGGAGGCAAAAGGACTAACACTGGCTTTTTTCATGAGTAACTCAAGTCATAATCACTGGGTATTAACAGTGTGAAGACTACTTTATTTTCAGCTGAGCAAAGCTAAGGCTCACATTCAGCTGCTGGTTTTTTATGACTGACTTCTAGTAACTTCAGTGTACTGATGAGGACTGATGGTAGGACATTAGCCAGACCTGGTGTGACATTTAGCTCTGAGCAGTTAGCTCTGTCAGTCAATACAAGTTTAATGAATGTTGAATTTGTGTCTAATAATAGCATGCACTATTACCTTATCTTTTTTTTCTTTTTCCTAAGCATGCAGAACAGGAAAGAGTATTCGATAAGATGTCAGAAACAAAATGGTAAATAACATCCCTCATCCACCCCCTGCAAACTCAAAACAACACAGGGGGTTAATTTACCTTTTGCACCATCTTCAGTTCATATTCTAGAATGACTGTTGTTTGCTTCAGAGGGCAGGGCAATTTGAATGTCCACACTTGAACATGGGAGCAAGATCTTTAGTGTGCAAATTTTCCAAAGCTGTATTGTGTAAAATTAGTCCTTCCTAGATTGCGTTTCAGAAAGAGAATGACAAGATGCAGATTGGGTCACACCATTGGTATTAGGCAGTGGAATAACTAGAATGACTAACACAACTAATGCTGTGTTTTATAAATTCTCTTAACTCCCAGTGGGAGAGAACAACCTCAAATTATGTCAACAAACAAGGCACTATGATAACATCAGCTTTTAGATTGAAAAGTATCAACACATTCATGTTGCATACTCAGTTTAATATCCTGTCATGATTTTAGGCACTTTTGTATTCAGTGTAATGCCCATTTTAAAAAAGCTCTGTGCATATTTAAATCCTTTTTTAGATTCTTTCCATTAGAGTTACTTACCTGAGTTATTTGTCCAGAAGAAGAATCCATGTGTTCTGCGCTGTTGCGTTTATCTCCATTTTCACAACTGTCAATATACAAGAAATAATTTGTTATCTATATGTTAACATTAGACTGATATTTTTTTTATTCATAGTCCTTGGAGTATTTGCAAAGAAGGTAATACAGAAGAGAACACAGTTTGGTCCTTATGTTGGTCAACTGTCTACAAAACTGACCTGCTATGATGACAGCAGGCTAGTCCTGCAGGTAAAAACCCTGTGACTTACTATGTAGTGTGTATGTTTCCTTAACAGTTCATATTCATGTATTTTAACCAGTTCATATTCATGTAATTTAGCCATTCAATTTGTTGTCTGATTTAGTGAATCAGTTTTACTCCTGATCTGTATGTATGAATGCAAATAGCATTATTGGACAGCACTGCATAACCTGAAGTACCAAAATGTTAATTTATATTGTGTTTTTCTAGAAGTTTGCATTCCTGCTTTCTTTTTTACCACTTTCAGAGTGACTTATCTCTCAGTCTAACAGGTCTTGATAATTCACAGAGCATGGCTACTGAAAGTATCCAAGGATAGTACTGTCTACCCAGATAAAAAAATAGGATTTATGCTTTGCACCATACCACTGGGAGGGTTAAGCTTATTCACTGAGTTAGCAATAGTGACAGAAATATGTGCTAAGATGCCTGCTTAATAGGGAGGAACAGTGCAGGGATGGGAAAACACTTTTTAATTATGTGATTATATATAAACTTTGACACACCGTGCACTAACTCAGTTTATTTAGTTAGGTTGTTGTTTGGGCTGGTACCATCCCTTGTTGCATGCGCAGATACTGATCGTCTCATCTGGACTGTGACACTGCTGTTTGTGCTTTATCCAGCACAAACCATGGTCTCTCAGGACCAACCTAGCTTAGACATATCTACATGCACAAACTTTCCCACATGAATTCCTTGGGAGTGATATTAGATTGTAACCCTCTGGACCCATCTTTGCATTTTGCTGCATGGGATCATGCCTGGGCACACCTCTCTGTCATACATCAAATCTGTGGTCAAGCCACAGCCTCCATCAGGACTGCATTTTGAATCAGGCCCTCTCACCCCCTCAGGAGATGGGGACAAGCAGCGGCTGTCCTGTGACATGCTTTATGCCTTCCTTTGAGCTTTCTCCAGAGGCTTGGGACTGGAAAACACTGTGTGTTGTGAAGGAAGGCATAGATACAGATACTTTCTGTAGTTGCATTTGAGAGCAAAAGTAATTAGCTTCAGTAATTGCTGTAAACTTCATTTGCTCATGGAAGTCACGTGAATGGTCTTCCAGGAAAGTAACACTGTCCTTCTGTGGGACTTTCATGGCTTGTTGACACCAGAGAAGATTTGTTCTTCATAAGTAAATCTCTCCTTTTTATGACACACTTTAATTCTTATGTGGAATTAAACGTACTGCTGTAACAAGCAGAGACTAGTGCTTCTCTTTCTGCAGCAAATGGACTTCTCTAACCAGCTTGCAAGCGTGGATGAGCTAAGCACCCAGTTCCTTCCTCTTCACCAAGCCATTGTAAACCACACCCTATCCTTTATCAGTCAGACATGTTTGCTTAAAAGCATACAGTGATAAGCGTAGCTCTGGCTGATGAATGGACTGTTTCTTCAGAAGAGTACAGTTTTCTTATATGACAGCAGTGGCTGCCTTGGTTCCCTGTAGCAGCATTTTGAGTATGTGACCAAACTTGTCCAACAGGCAGGTGTCTTCATCAGACACATGATGAAGTTTAATAAAATAGAAGCAATGGAAATACAATGGGTGTTTTTGCAATTAATTGCTCAGTTACGTGGTTGGTAGAACGGATGCACTGACATCTATTGTGCAGCTTCAGCTGTCCATGTTGAAGACTATATTGCAGAAAAACAATTGCCTTGTATGAGGTTCGGAGTATTTGTCGTGGAGATGCAATGTCTTGGAAAGGAGTCTCAAAGATTGAAGTAAACAAAAAAGATCTTTCTGACACAATTTTTCATTTGTATTTACTTTTACATTGTTAAGGGGAAAAAGAGAAGACTGTTAAAATACCATTATATTGTATGTTACCTGTTTGGACTTATTACACAAGTTATGCAATTGTTCCACTCAAAATGTAGCATGAATACAGCATTGAAGTTTGAGATTATCAAGTACTCAGGAAGTACATTAAGGCATAAAGCTTATCTTTCTACCCGCCTGCACTTAGTTCTTATAATATTATCTTTATATAACGCAAAAATGATGAAATATAAATTGGAAATACAAAAGCGTACAGTTATTTTAGTAGTTGGGTGCTCAGCAGGTATTCATTCTTCACTTCCCTTTGCACTGAGTATTCTTTAAGAGTGATCTGTTCCAAAACAACCACGATTTCAAAGGACATATGACCAAGACAGAGTAAATAACTGATAACTGTGATTCTTATTTAAAGAAAACTATGTGCCTCTGTACAGGGTTTCGTTTTATCATGTTCCTTCTCCTGTCCTCTTCCTTTGTTTCAGGTATTGAAAGATGGAGGGAAGTATTTTCTGGACACTCCCAATGAAGACTGTGGAAACTGGATGATGTTTGTCCGGCTAGCCCGGAACCAAGAAGAACAGACTCTTGTGGCTTATCAGCACTGTGGAGAAGTCTACTTCACAACTGTTAAGGTAATTAAACCCACATTGCTTCACCTGTCATGCAAATGGAAATTTATAAGCAAAGTTTCTGAAAGGTTAACACTTTTACAGATGAAAGATTAACACTTTTACAGATGAAAGATTGATTGTATTCTACTAAATGGATCTTTATTACATACCACCTTTTACATCACTTAATCTGTAATAAAGCAAGCAGCATATGGCATTTTCCAGTAAAAGGTGGTGTGTACTTACTGTTGTGGGTAGCAAATAAACCAAGCAGAGGGAAACAGAAATATCATTTGTGATGGGAGTGTTTAAACATAAATGTTGTAGACTTCTTCAGTTCCAAATACATGGTGAGATTATTTAGCATTGTTACATTCAACAATACCTCATCCTGGAAAGAACAAACACATTCCTTTCCTTTATTACATTTTTGGATACAAATTCCAAGCGCATTACCAGATGCTCAGGCACAATTGCTCAGTAGGATCTTTACATGCTATTTTCTGGGCTGATTAAAGCTCTGAAAACTTAACTGCAGAACTTACTGCAATGTTGCTATGAAATGATCAGTTTATGATAGAGATGCTGAACTGTGCCTTTGAGGAGATAGAACAAAGGACTCTGTATTTATAAAAGACAGTGGAACATTAAGTCTTGTGTTTTGGCCACTTTCTCAGGCAAGGTTTGTTTTAACCAGAACTTACTGTTTCATACCCTTAGGAAAATGAAGTCTATATGTTGGACATTTGTTTTCCTTTTTAATTTTTAAGTTAATGCTTGTATATCACTGTCAGCAACATTTAAAAAAAATAATTAGTCAAAAGAAGTTATAAATCCATCATTTCAATTTAATTTCCAAGATTGGCGTGTATTTCTGTGGCTGTCTCACAGAAATGTATTTACTTTTGTTCCCCCATTTTTGTATTCCATCTGCTTGGTAAGAAAAATATTTATGACACAGTGATGATATGAAAATAAGTTAATAGTGATAACATTTCACACCTTCAGAATCCTTTATAACAGTGTGAAGTATAGTTGGTTTTGGAGTCCTGTTGAAATAATTACTTTTTTAAAAGAAAATAAATGTAAACCAGTATATGCTAATCTGAAACATTGTTTAGGCTGTGCAGTCCATACCATTCACAATTTCAATTTGATTTTAAAGGCGTGCTATACTTGTAGAACTGACAGGATTAATAATGCTGTATTTGGAAAGCATAAATGTTTTTCTAAGAAGTTGTAGTTATGAATTGGTAACTTACAGTTTCCAGTGTAATTTAAATAACTGTTGATCCAGTTCTCTGCTGACTTAAGCAGAACTCTGCTCATTGGCATTAATGGAGTGTTGCATCCTGAAATTCATACTGACATGAAGAGTATCTTAAGATGAAGAATATGTCTTGGAACCTTTACTATGCTGTGTATCATAGGGAATGACTTGTGATTTATTTCTCCTAAGTCTCAGTGTTGTTGAGGCGTCCTGCAGATTTTGTTCTGGTCAGTGAAAGTGACAGCCTTTTGCTACACGTAGGCACACCCTGCTGGTCATAGCATGAGCCTGCCTTAGGGTTGGTTATAAAGGTGTTTTCTCAAAATACTTTGAATAAAGTCTGTTAAATTGGCAGGAAAAGAATTGGCTCCTCTCCTCACTGTTCTACAAAGAGATGGGATTTTGGTGACGTGAAACTGCAGCTACAAAAGCATACATGCAAGTGGCATACTAACAGCACCATTAGCATACTTGCTGAACCAATGACTGCAGTCCCTAGAAATAAGTACTTTTTTAAAGTATAGAATTGTGAGGAAGGAAAAATAGTCTGCAGTTCTCAGTCTAATAACAGGAACATTTCACGTGGGCACTGCCATCGCTTTCTGTTACTGTCACAGGTGACAGAGTAAATGACAACTTGTTGTGGATTCAGGTACTGGTGTTTAATCTCAGTTTTACTGAGATCAGAGCTTTTTACCTTACACTGATGCACTCGCTTTCCCTCCAAGTCACATTGACTAGGTCTCAGCTTCCCACAGGGGAGATCACTGCTTGTCCAGGAGTGTCAGGCAGAAGGTTATGACAGTATCATGCTGTACAGCTGGTTGTGGGTACCAGTCTCAGGGGTCACTGGCCAAGGTCCTGAGGCACCTCCAGGCATTTGTCTCTGTGGAGCCTCCCCCAGGCTTAGTTTCCTCCATCTAAATGGACTATATGCAGGAGCAGAATGGATGATCAGCCTCCTAGCTGGAGATGGCCCTGCCTCTTGTCTTTTATTGAGTAGAAAATTCAGCATGTACCATTTCTGTTTAGGCCGGGTGTTAATCAAAACATACAGCCAACCCATACTGGTTGTAGTTGGCAAGCAGGCTTGTGCTTGGGAGTTCAAAGTTCAGTTTTTGACATCAGACACACAATTACCTGTCATTTGTCAAGAGTCACAATCTAAGTTGTCTTTCACCTGCCACACTTATCCAACACCAGTGTTATAAAATATGTGCACTTTAAGATGTCCTGTTTGTCATGTGGAATAAGACTCAGCTGCTGTCGTTCCATGTTAGTTTGTTCTTTTCAGTGGCACAAGTTTAGGTTAGTTAAAATAAAACTAGAAGTACAGTGCAGATTGGCTCTACCCCTGTTGCAACAATGTTGGGTTTTATTATAGATTGAGAAAATAGTGTACAGAGCCGGGGTGTCCTATAAATTGTGACCCCAAAGTCAGTTCTCTCTTTTGCTTTTAAATAACTAATAGATCTTTAGCCAGTGAGTGTAGTCATCCTTCTCTTTTTCTATTTGCTGTATTATTGAGTGAAAATATTTGTCAGAGAAGGTCATAGTCCAGTCCAAGGCAAGATTTGGGCAGGAATGACTGAATGAGAGACTGCAGATTATGGGCTCCCTTAGTCCTGTGTGCGAAGGCTTCAGTGAAAAGAGGGCAGAGGTACAATAAAGCACATGCATAGTGAGCCTGACACATTAGAGCTAGTGCATGGATACATGCAAATTTCACTTGCAGGCCACATACTGATCAGCACTGCATCCATGCTCAGTGAGTGCAACATAACCCAAAGGCATCCAAGCTGTGCATTCATGATGCATTTTTCCTTTGCCTGTACCTGTAGTTAAGTGTTGTGTCCAGCAGGCTTTGAGATAACAAGGAACAGGCATAGGATATCATTTGGAAAGGTTGCTGGATGGCTGGACATCACAAATACATTTCCAACCTAGTTGATTCTGTGATTTCACTGAGCAAAGGTCATGAGGGCTGAGGCACCGCTCCTGCTACTGTCCCTCACAATCTGTACATACACATTTCTGCTTTTAGAAACTGTGAAAGTGACAAGCCCTAGGGGATAGTAATGCTCAAAAAGTGCTTAAATCTGGAAACCAAGTTACCAAAAATTTAAAGACATTCAAAGAGTGCAACTTGGGTAAGGACAAAGATTCCCACACTCTCACTCCTCCAATCTTGAGTATTATTTGATGTAGGAAAACTGACGCAAGTAAACATGTGCCATTTTCTTCCATTCACAGCCAATTGAACCGCACACGGAATTGAAAGTATGGTATGCTGCCGATTATGCCAAATTTATGGAAGCTTCTGCAGTCTTCATTAAAGAAGAATCTGATGTCTGTCCTTTGCCTCCAGTAGCAGTAAGTACCCATGATCTGCATAGAAGCCATCACCAGACATAGTAAATTACGATTTATTTACATACTGTCCCTGTTTTTGTAACTCATGTAATGCTAAGGTAGACCACAAAGTCAATTTTAACCAAAAAGCTACTCAAAGAAGGGCTACTCTTCCTGTATTTGTAATCCAGTGGAGCCTTTAGATGTAGCCAGAAGTAAGTGGGATGTGTTGGAAAGACTAATTTGTAGACAACTAAGCTGTCCAGCCTCAGACTTGTTTCATCAGGTTGCCTTCATTATGCTTTGTCCAGATGGTCAGCTGATGCACCAGTTATTTCAGTCTTTCCTGTGCCGTAACTTTTCTAATCCTAGTACCTTCCTCTCATATGACAATAGGAATCCTTAAACTGATAGGAAAAAATGGTTTCATGTTGAAAATGTGGCCATGAAGATGGATACCTAAGCTAGCAGGAAATGTTAAACAGGGAGTACAAACGAACCAAGAATTCAGAGGTGCTACAGGAAGGGAAGTAATCCCATTGCTGCTTTCATATATGAGGCCCAGAAAGAAGGTGTAAGAGGGCCACAGCATCAGACATGGGTAAGAGAGGAGAGCTCAGTCTGTAATCACAGACTGCATAGTCTCACCATGCTCTCCAGAGCAAGATAGCCCAAAGGGCAAGGGAAAGTAAATATGGGTTATGAGAAGGTTATGTGAAACATAGAGACAGCTAAGAAAGTACATGGTCATGTATTAATTTGAAGTATATTTTGTCAGTGACTGGGTTTTTTTTCTAATAGTTTTTCTGTGGAATTTTTAGAATGTCAGTATTTAAAGTGAATTCAACTGAATCCAGTATAACTCATTTTCCATAGAAATAGTACTTCAAATAATGTACTGCTTACCAAAAACCAATAATGCCTCTAAGTCAGGATAGGCTTGAGATGCACAAACCAAAGGTGTTTCTTGTTGAATTTAAGGAGGTCTAATGCCAAATGTGAGGAAGTCTGTCCTGAAGACATTGACCTTTGCTGTCTAGTAAACCATGGAGTCAGCCCAAAACATAGGGAAATCCTGTATGGCTAAACTACATTTGTGTGCAGAACCCCACCTAATTCAGGTATGATCGCAATAGCAGATAAATTGCGTCATTCTAAGGATAAAGTACAATTTGCAACTGCTTTTATGAGTAATTCTGTAAAAGAAACAAATGTAGAGACTCTGAAATTCAGTAGGCACAGATAAACATAGGTGAAGGACTCAGGACTGTTACAGTAAACACTAAACAAAAACATGGAAATTGGTATTTAGCCAACCATATTTTTTTTTCCTTTGAGTTTGTAGACTCCTAGAGAGAATCCATTTCCAGTTGAAAATCTTTGTGGTAGTATATTGAAGTAAGTATCGCCAAGGACAACAAGAAGTCTTGGCAAAGCCCAGAAGAAGATGAAAAGTGAGAATGTGACCTTTTCTTAGAATGGATAATAAGACAGACCTGTTTCTGTTCTCATTGCAGAAAGAGCCCGCAGACCCTTGGATATGCTCCAGCTGTGGAGGCACTTTCAAAACTTTTGCTTTGCTGGAATCTCACCAGTGCATCCATAAAGACCGAGTCCTTACCACCAGGGTCAGACCACCAAATAAACTGGGACCCATAAAAGCAAAAAGCAAACTCAAAGGGAAACTGAGAGGAGCTGCGTTAGGCAAAAGCATTGCTCAGTGCTTTGGGACCATTTCCTCTGCTGCGAAGCTTAGCTGTGCCAGCTCAGGAAGCTCTTGTGATGCCCTTGTGAGGCTTATACCTAAATGGAGAAATGGCCGGTCCTCCCTGTTGAAGGGAAGAGAAGTGAAGCAGCCAGACAGTTACCCTTGCCGACTCTGTGGGAAGATATTTGATTCCATTAACAAGCGCAGAGTCCACACTTATGTGCACAAAGCAGAGCGCCCCTACAAGTGTTCACAGCACGGATGCACAAAAGCCTTCATTTCTAGATATAAACTGCTCAGGTACAGCTCTAAAGACACTCCTTTTCTGGTGGGGGTGTGAGGAAAAAAACAAGGACATCTTTTTACTTTGGGGTGTCCTAGTGACAGTTAATCCCTAAGTTCCAGTTTTTATTATTCCTGGCTTGGCAGAATTGGAGAAAACTAAGTAGCAATTGCAGTGGCTGCTCAGTAAGATTACATTGAGCAGTTTTAACCTACTCTGTGCTTTAATGCCTTCCTTCTCCCCTCAAAAAAGTTAGGCTATTACTAATAATCTGAGAACTTGTGAAAATGCCTTTCTTCAGGAGTGACAGTTTTTTCAAGTCTTAAAGCTGCCAGAGTAAACGTACCAGAGTAAATGTAAATGCAGATAACTTTTGTTGTCTGTTTTTTTTTTGTCTTAGGCACTCAGCCATTCATTCTCCACAGAAGTCTCACCGGTGTGGCTACTGTGAAAAGACCTTTCACAGGAAAGACCATCTAAAGAATCACCTTCAGACTCATGACCCTAACAAGATGGCCTTCAAGTGTGAAGAGTGTGGCAAGAAGTACAACACCAAGCTAGGCTATAAGAGACACTTGGCTCTTCATGCAGCCACCAGTGGAGACCTTACCTGTAGGGTATGTGCCCAGGAGTTTGGTGGTACTGAAGTTTTGTTGGAACACCTTAAAAGCCATGCAGGGAGGCCGACTGGCAATACAAAAGAAAAGAAACATAAGTGTGACCACTGCGAGCGTCACTTCTATACCCGTAAAGACGTGCGGCGTCACATGGTAGTTCACACAGGCTGCAAAGACTTTCTGTGCCAGTTTTGTGCCCAGAGGTTTGGGCGGAAAGACCACTTGACTCGCCATACTAGGAAGACCCATCCACAAGAACTGCTGAAGAGCAGGTTGCAGAATGGTGACTCAGTGGGTCTCCTTGACCAGCTTTTTCCACTAAGACTGAAACAAGATGCCAGCATTCTGTCCCCTTTTCCTGAAAGTGTCTCTGGGCAGAACGGGATTTTGAATAGTTCACAATCAGAGGAATACATTCTTCATTCCCAGCCAAGCTTACCAACTGCCCTTCCTCTTGACTCTTCTCCTCATTTGCCAAGGATGGGCTGTGCAGACAGCCTTCCAGCTGTCCATACCACACCATGCTCAACAGCTGTTCCTACCAATCTGAACCTGCATCAGCCTAATAAATATGACCTTAGTTCTACCTCATTTGCAGCAGGATCTCTCAAAAATCTACCTATAAAAGTGGATGTTAAAGGTTATAATGTACATCTTCCTGAGGACCTGCCATTAACAGAACCTCAGTCTCTCCACAAAATCAGTCTGGAAGAAGCTTCCTCAGGGCCTGTAGGGGATACTAACAAGTACCCAGTGCACAAGGAGACAGAGGCAGTAGCTGAAACTACGAGCCTGCCTTTTATGGATCTCACTCATGTGATGAGTTTCTGGCAGCTCCCACCAGGTGACAACCAGAACACCACTGGGGACATCACAATGGCATTTGGTCCAGAGGAAACATTACACAGGCTGAATGGCCTTGGCCAACAGCAAGGTCTTCAGCTAGCAGCTGGTGGGATGGCCATAAACCAGCTGCATCAACTTCCTCGCTCTTTTCCATCCACTACAAATTCTGTAACATTGCCTCATTTTCATCATGCCTTCAAATAACTATCACCATGGTCTGAGGGGTTTTTTTCCTTCTTTTTTTTAAAGACTGCTTCTTACTTAAAGCTGTTGGGATGGGGTGGTTCTGGTTTTGTTTTGAACAAAACTTTCCCCAAAATGTTTTCAAAGCATATTATGAACGTGGCTGGTAGTCAAATTCAGGATGTTAATAAACAAGAAGCTCTATTTTTCATACTACTATTAGTTTTTTAGCATATTATGACAGTAGTAGAACTAACCTATTTCCCTCAACACACTCTATATTTTTGCTTCTTACCTTTCACACAAACAGCTGAATAAATATCTTCAATGATAGCAAAGCATTGTAACAGGCACAATAAACCTATGGCTGCTGCAGTAGGATAAGTAGGGTTAGGGTAAATGGGAAGAAGGGGGAAATCACAGAAAAATAATTTTAATGAGCCATAAATAGCAGTGTATTTATACACATGGCAAATGGAACAACCAATTTATCAATATCTCATGGATTTCTGTTAAGCATTTAATTACTGAACTTGATGAGACTTTAATTCAGATCAGAATCATCTGAAGAGTAAATCTTACCTCCTTGTTCTCCTTTTTTTAAATGAAGATCACTTTTGTGATTATGCTGGGCTAGATTTTGTTTTCTGAAGTGCACTTCAGCTGTGTGCATCATCTGTATTTTTTCCTAGGGTTGGAAATAACTACCACTTCTGCATGACTGAGTAACAACTAATGTTTTATGTGCAGTTGTGAGAATAGGAAGAGAATTTTCTCAAAGTTTAGAGCAAAACATTAATTTTCACTATGAGCAGAATCTGGCAGGATATCAGACACTGTTCCCTCTCTCTCTGTCTTGTAAATCACTTAAGCATTTGCTTAAATTGAAGCATCTGTTATCCCACTGGGTCAACAGTTTGATTTAACACTGAATAAAAAATAATGCTTCCTACCTGAAGGGGCCTGTATTCACCTTTTGTTGATAAAAAGGGCCTTTGTTTAGTCCAGGAAGTGATTATTAATCATAGCCATCTGAAATGTGGATTTCTTCATGGAAAGCCAGCCCTGGCCTAGGGGAGCCTGTGCCCAGTCAGGATCTCTGTGTGGTCAGGGGCAGGTCCACACAGAAGGGTTGTGATGGTAAGCTGATGCTGGGTCCTGTTTGAAACCAGGTTATGAACCTGCCTCACACGTGTCGCGTGAAATTAGTAAGCATAATAATAGTTGAGGCCAGTTTAATCACAGGCAGTTTGCTCAGCAACACTGGAACAGCCAGAGTTCGGCTTCCAGCCTTTGTTTCTTCCAGCTTTGTTTCCTGGGGTGAATTGTCCATGTACATTTCCAGTTGATGGTGTGTTGGTGTGACAGTCGTATCACCTGATGCACGAACTAGCAAAAGCTGCAAAAGTCATATCTGCCAGTTGATGACATTAAAACCAAACAACAACAAAAACAACACAACTCCACAAACCAACCCCATTCTTCTCAGTTGCCTTTCTTGCCTAACCCATTATTATAAATAATATAAAAATAATCCTGGTTTTAGTGGATAATGCAGTTACTAAATGGATTCTACTACAACTAAAACAAACACAGGCTTTCTGAATTGGAGTAAATTCTCAAACCCCAAGAGCTACTCTTCCATTAAATTAAGAAAGTTAATAGTACCTAATGGTCATTACAAATACAGTGTGAAGCAAGTGTGTTCTCCCCCATTAATCACAGGAATATTTCCAGACAGCTTCAAATCAAAAATGCTTTTAAATGATTGCTGTTAATGAACTACAGTGACATTGTACATGAACTGCAATGATCAAATATTCTTGCAATTTTACCAGTACTTGGATTAAGGAAATGTTGTATTACTGTACTTCATGCGAGAGTGTGTTCTTCAGAGACACTGCTGAGCGGTACTTTTTGTTACGAAAACTTTTGGCATAAGGCAAGCCAGAAGAAATTTTAAAAATCATTTGTGTAATGACAGCAGCAGGAGGAAGAGCAGGTGCTGCACAGTAATGCCCTGTTAGCAGTGATTTAAATTACAAGTTCCAGAATAGAGGGAAAAGGTTGCAAACAAAGTTAAATGCACATTCTACAGCTAGGCTTGTATTTTCATCAGGACTTGGAAAGTTGTGTGTACATTCCTTTAATGCATTGTTTTCCTTGTTCATGCAAATTGAATTTACTTGGCTTCATCTAAGCTTATGTACATGTAAAAAAAACAGAAACACAACGAAACAACCCACAAGTTCTGTAGCACTGCTTGATCATATGCTGTTAATAGACATTTTGTCATTTTGGTTTGTGCTTCTGTAAGAGGTGTAATTACAGAAATACTTGTCTTTGAATTGAAATGTGATGTTAAAATGAAAATGTTGCAAATACTGAGCTAGTCTGGAGCCCAGATTCTTTCAACCACTGAACTGTAGCCGGATGCCTGAGCTCTGAGCTGCCAAGGGAGGTCACTGCTGCCTGATGATGTGTTGGTGAGAGATGCTTATCGTATGTAACTACAAGTTAACAAGTCTCATTCAAGTACCAAGAAAATAACCACTTCAGTATTAAAATGCTTAGGAAGTACTTGATGGTGTCTACAGCTAAAACACAGACCCAAACCTTAAATGTGTAACAGTACAGCTTTATCCCTTCAGTCCATTCAAATTCCTTTTTCCAATTCTTGACATCATAAATGCAGATGAAGCTGATGATGTCTCATCACAAAAGAAGGGAAGTTATTTCAGAAGGTTATGTTTACAGAAAAATGGTTTTGTCCCAAAATTCTCACAACTCCAGAGATGCCCCAAGTCATCTAATACTTCATAGTAGGGCTGGACTTTCTCATAGCTTTTGTCGGGGGACTTCTGTGAGGATTTTTGGGGGGCCAGCAGTAGCTGAGGCTCAAGAATGCTTTTTTTTCCTGAGCAAACAAATAGTTTGGGCTCAGTAGGCCTTCCTGTTGTGCACCTGAATATCTCACTGTTGAAAGAATGATAGTTTGCTTTTGGTGGTGGTAAGATCATAGGCCTGCCAGTGCTAAAGGAGAGGTGAGGAGACAGCAGCAAGTCTCCCTGGACTCACCTGAGGTGCCCAAGGGGATGTGGTGGCGGGAGGGAGGCAGGCATGGCTTCAGGCAGCGATAGTGGAGAAGGTAGCAAGAGCTGCAGGACATGTGTCTGGTGGCACTGCCTTTGGCTCATGCAGGGCTGCAACAGCACCAGTGAGGGAAGAGGCAGCCAGAGGCTGGAGGAAGAAGGAGGCAACCAGTGGTGGAGGAAAAAGGCAGTGCAATCAGTGGCTGCTCCTCCCTCCTCTCCGGCACATCCCTCATCCAAGTGGGAGAGGAGGATGCAAGGGCAGAGAAGAGCATGGGGAACGTAGGATGGACCATAGATTAGCAGCTAAGAGACCGAACAGGAAGATCTGACTCACACCCTAACAGAGATAAAAATACTCTTGTATCTGAACTCTGCTTGACAAATCTGTACAAGTGGAGCAACGTGGTGGTTAACAACAGAATTACTATAATTAAATGATACCATAAGAGAGCAAAACTTAATAAACATTTGGTCTCATACAAAAAACCTAGTCATTTTGAAAATAAAAGTAAAAATAGGAGCCATGTAAACCTGCTGAAATAAGGAGCTAAAATTATACTACATAGAACAAAAGCCTCTGCAGCCTCTGTGTAAACAGAAGTATTGCTAGTGTTCAGTTCCCATCTCTTATCACAAGCTACATTCATTTCTTTTGCCTTCAGTTTTATTTACCGTTGCTGTTGGGACTCTCCCTTTTCTTAACCAGTGAGTTGCTGTTAGTTCCAGAGTTTTTCGCAGCCAGTCTTACATAGGAAAGCATGTTCTATGTATTAATGATCGATTCATTTCCTACTAACAGAATTTTTAAAGTACTGTCCTTCAACACACTGTTCCTGCCACTATATTTCTGTCAGATACTGGAAAATGAGCTGTGGAATCCAACACTAATACGCACAGTCAGAAAACAAAGGGAGAACAACAAGAACTACAGCAAAACTAACTTTTCAGCATTCATTTAGTTGGTTGTAAAAGACAGCAATTATGGCAACATTGCACAGGAGAGCCTGGGTTTTTCTCCTCTTTTTTCTGTATTGAATAAAAGGCTAAGCACTGCTTTAATGTATTTGGGCTAATTTTGTGCCTGCTGTTTCTAAGAAGTCTAGCTCTAGGAGTTAAACTTGCTTCAGTGTCATTCTTTCTATATATCTGATCACTATTAGCTAAAGTCTGAGTAGAGTTTAATGAAACTCTGTAAAGTCTGATATTTATTATTGCTGTGTCCAACTACTTTTCATTTACTTTATAAACATTTAATAGGCAAGAAAATTCCTTATGGATTTTAATCGAAAGCCTTATTGGAAATTGTTCGGCTAAAAGAAACCCAACCTGTTGTAACACTGAGAGTTTATCAAGGTGATTTAAGACTGTTAATGGATCAGGTGGCCAAAAAAATAAGAAGGGATCTGCCTCCACAACATTTTCTGCCTTATCAATCAATTTCTGAAAGCAATTAAAGTTTTTAATGCAAAAATGAGATTTGGTTTTAGTTTGAACTTGACGTGCTTTGAAGCTGATGCGCAGCATACATGGCCATTTATCACTTAGCAGTCACTATCATTGATTGTTTACTGGAAGATTCTATTAAATACATTCATGAAATTAAAAAAGTTCATTTGTTTTGTTCAATATATTGAAGTAAAGCATTTGGGGGAAAAACATAATCACATGGTACTGGATCTCAATACATTTTCTTAAAACCATTGGGGGAACCACTGGCAATATCCTTTCCCTTTGTATTCAGTCAGTTAATTACACTTTAGCAACTGATAATCTCACAACTTCAGAAAGGACAGCATAAGAAGCTTTGTGCCTGGCAGGGGGAAAGAAGACAGTGAACTTCAGTTTGCTGATTTTATTTAATGTGGTAGCTGTAGCACTTTAGGTGGAAGAGGTGCTGGAAGACTGAGTTTCTTAAAGTCTTCTATAATGCATCAGAGGAAAACCTTAATGCAGCCTTGCTGACCAGCCACTCTTATCTTCTGTTGCGTGTTTGCAGTCTGAAAGCAGCAACAAGCCATATACTTGTTATTTGTATAGAAATTGCTGTTAGATTTTACTCCACATTATCTAAGAAGATTAAACCTTAATCCCTGGGAAAGTTTATGGATGGAGCAGCTCATCCTGGAGACTACTTCCAGGCACATTAAGAATGAGAATGTTTATTTGCACCACTTGAAGCCAGTTTCTCACATCTGCTTTCTCAACTAAAAAGCACTCTTGGGTAGCACTGAAACTGATCTCTCACTAGCGCAGAGTGCTCTGTAAAGCACCTGGCAATGCTCAAGTTTTACAGAAGATGCGGTTGCCAACAGCTCAGCACCTACAAGCCCACACAGGCCAGTTACTTCCACAGTTCCCAGGGACATGAACTCTGTCCTGTATTTTGGATGTTAGTGTGGGTGTCTGTGCTGGGGACCTGCTGGAAGCACTGGCTGTCCTAAGCCTCTAAACTGGCTGCAACTACAATCCCAGCAGTTCCTGGACTCGCCAGTGTCCATAGGGAAAGAGGTGTCTCCTCTCCAAGCTTGTAAAGCCCCCAGTT
The DNA here is from genome assembly GCA_009867235.2 of Psittacus erithacus. Taxonomy (NCBI): domain Eukaryota; kingdom Metazoa; phylum Chordata; class Aves; order Psittaciformes; family Psittacidae; genus Psittacus; species Psittacus erithacus. Next base: position 94,128 of record WYDI02141595.1, on the reverse strand, counting down.
TCAGAGTTCAGTTGTTAAACCTTGAGAGCAGTGGTGGCATCCATAAATCCCTATTGGTCTGCAAGACCTTGCATGATAACCATAAAAGTTACTACACTATTAACAGTCACAGGTAATCAGCGGAGTGGAGAACACCAGATGAGACCACTGTCAATAGTTTTTGCTGTAGCTGGCAAAGTCAGGGAGGTCAACAGCGTCAATGGTGGACCGTGGACTGAACGCTCCCATGCCCATTGCAGTCCTCCCTACAGCCACTGACCATCTGCAGTCAAGGCAGAAGAACTTCACATAAAAGGACCCTGCAAAGACTTTGAATATGAGTCCCTGCAGCAGACTGTTTGTGCACGTTGGTATTCATCCCGCTCTCTAAGCACCTTTATAAGCTCATCTCTCAGGCTCAAGATGTGTTACCAGCTACAGGGAACATCTTGGCTACATTCCTCTGCCAGGATCTCATATTCTGCAGTCATATGCATCTCACAGGGGTGCAAGATGCTGATCATCTGAGCCACCCCCTTGCACAAAAGCACCACAACCCATTTATGCAAGGGCTGGAAGCCTGTTTTGCTGCTTGGACATGACTCTGCATGGCCCAAGATGGGAAAAACACTTCAACTGCATGGTCTGAAGAGTGGAAGCACCAAACACCATGGTCTGTGAAAGTAAATGTTACACAGAAGAAAGAACCTCCACACCCTCATCCTGACATATTGAAATGGATGCTGGCATCTTCCTCACTTGGAAGCACATCATAAGAGCAAGAGATCTGCTACTGAGGTTTGCATTATCAAACAGCAAATCCTCTCAATATGCACTTTACAGAGCAGTCACTGCCTGCTTGAGATGGAGCTGCTCCAAACTAGAGACTGTGTAACAACAAGAGAATATTCTCAGCAGAATATTCTATGCTGGGGACATGAGGAGCTCTGCAAGTTTTCAGTGCAGTTGATTGCTTCAATTAATACAAAGAAGTTCATACTGCAAACACAAGTATATCAACAAGTATATCAAGTACGATATCAACAAGGTATCACACTACGCAGAAGCACACAAGGTCCTTTTATTTTATAAAGTTGAAATAATTAAAATAGCTTCTTACCCAAATGCTCCTGAAGACTTTTGTCCAGTCGATGCACCCAAAGATTTTCTGGGTTTCTGTAGTATTCCTGAAGAGGTCTCTGCAGATCATTGTTAAAATAAAACACTATAACCCACATAAATTCAACATAAACCCCAGAAATGTAGGGATCAAAGATACTGATACAAAGAGCAGTATGTGTTATCATTTGTAGGTTATATTGCAAATAACCATTAAAATAACTTTGTAAAACATTTTCTAAACATACACTGAGTACAGGTCATGATTACCAGTAGCAATGGGTGCTATCAAACATATTATATAGTATCCTGCTTAGAGGGAACTGTTTTAGGGATGTAGCAATGTTAATTTTAAGGCTGAATTAACAAGGGGAAATTCATGTAGAATAAACAACATAAAAGTTTGTTGCTTCATCTAAATGGACTTAAAGAAGATGGAATGAAACTTAAAATTGAAGATTAAAGGTTATGGAGTCCTTTATGGGACAGAAGAAACCTCACACCCAGACTGCATATTTTAGTTCTATATAGATGATTCTGCTTGAGGACCTCTAACTGAAAAGGCTAAGAAGTGCTTCCGGAGTACCTGCATGCAAACCTCTATTTTTGCACTCGGCAGCACAGATGAGGATAATGACTGGGCAAACCATTTAACATCAACTACATCCACTTGGAATTTTTTGACCTTTCTCATTTCTGACACGTGTTGTACAGAAATGAGTTTAGTATTTCATATCCTGGGCTTGAGAAAAAAAAAAAACAACAAAAACCAACCAAACCAACCCAAACCCAAGCAAAATAAATAAGTAAATAAAAAATAAATTTTTTATTCTATCAGAAAGCTGGATTCCAAAGCCCAGGATATGCTCTCAAAATGCCAACCCCCGCCTCAAATACATCAGAGTTTCTTATAAGAAAAACATTGACATGGCTAAATGAACTCCTATCTGGCCTAGGTTCATCTGTACTGGCACCTTCTTGTGCTCTCTTCTGAAGCAGTAATGCAGCAGCTGTTGGGGGTTTCCTCTGAGTCACAGGTTGCTTGCCCTGGTGAAAGAAGATCCACAGTCCACACTGAACTCCAGCAAGAGCCTGGTGAAAACTCCAAACCGCTGCTGGAGCAGTGCCAGGAAGAAAAGGGGGCAAAGGTGCACCCCCTCCCAGTTGGAAGCTTTTTTCCTGCCCAACACAGGTAAAAGAGTAGTAATATTTTCAAACATCTTAAAGAGAATCAGTAGGAACTGTTTACATTAATTTGGGTGGTTTTTGCATAAAATAGGCATTCACTTCAAGAGACCGCTGATGAACTCCACTTTGCTGATCCCCAAAGGGGCTTAGCCCTTTGGGCTTGTGTCTAGCCACCAGAGAATAAATCAGCTATACATCTGCAGGGAACAGCAAACTTGCCAACAGCAGGGAGCCCTAATGAGCAGGAAGAGCTTTCTCTATGTATTGCAAAAGCTGACAGGTTCCTGGTTCCGTACAGCTGTTACCCTGGAATCCATTCATCGAAGAGTCCAAAGAAACTGGTGACCAACTTTCTGGTACTATCATATTCTGTCATTTTTTATATAACTGGAGACAAGAGACTTCAGTTTGGGGAAACCCTCAGCTGATGTTCACCAAGTATCTTAAGAGTTTACCAGCTTCCCTGGAATCTGAACTTTTATAATATAGGTCTTTACTCACCCTAAGCTACAGTTTGGCAAATCCACCTCCAGGACAAGGCAAGTGTGACTGTGTTTGCTTACCACTGGTCTGGTGGTCTTTGCAGCAAAGGCATGGCGGATGGCTTGTTCTTCACAGAACTTTATGTGCCTTTCTGCTGCAGCTTCATTAAATCTTCGTGAGCAGTGTGGACACTGAATATAATCTGGCCATAAGAAAGGAAGAAGTTCTGTCAGTTTATACACCACAGGAGAAGGATTGCCTTGCTTTACTGGAGCGCTCAAGATGCGGTTCAAAACCTGGTGCCACCAGCAGGTGACCATGGTGTGTTCCCATCGGCTCCCAAAGTACAAACTTAGGAGAACTACAAAAAACTTCCCCTTGAAAAGCACTTGGGATCCTAAAATACATGCTTACGGTATTGAACCAGCAAACAGTATTTGCTTTCAAAAATAAATCCCTGGGGATTCATAAAAGCAGATTTTAAAATCTTTGTCCTATTCCCACCCGCAATCTCACAATTAACAAGTCTGCAGAAAAAGCATTATTCAGAAGTTCCTGGAGTAGGCAAACCCAATGATTTTAAGACTTTTGGAGATTCACCATCAAGATTTCTCTTTGGCAAAACATTGCTGAAGAAATTGTGCTGCACCAGCCAAGCGAAGAGCCGGGTTTCTGGGTGTGAGGCAGCACTGTGAAGAATACACAGCAGTGCTTTACAGGGTCAGTTTTGAGTGTTACAGCTCTGATTCTAGTAAAAGATATTCAGTGACATTTATCGCTGGTGCAGTCCTACTTGTTTCAATGAACAGTCAGTGTTCAGGGTCAACACAGTCACATTCAGCCCTTTTATCCTCCTCTCCATCCTCAGACCTCTCTTCCCTGACCAATACAAAACAGCCCGAGTGTCCTTATCTTAATATTACAGCTACAGTATCTTTACCAATTGCTTCTTTCAGTGACAGCCCAGAAAAGGTGGCCCAAGCAGCCACCAAAAGCCAGCTCCAGACCAGCAGCATGGGCAAAATGATTCTGAATGCAGGGAAGGAGAAGACGAGAAAAGGCAGATGCTTTGGGGGCTGTCAGTGGGACTTGGCACTTTAGAGGGGAACAGGGAGCTTTGGGCTCTATCAGGAGGAGGAGTAGAAGGAAGGGGAATATCTCTCTCTCCTCCCCATTATCCATGGGTTTTCTCTCTAGTCCTGTAGTACAGGGTGTATATACTGTAGTACAGGATATACATCCTCACTAGGCCCCTCAGCAATGTGTCTTTCCTAAAAAGCAGTTCTCCAGTTCCTTTCTCCACAGTCACCACTGCTCTTGCACAACTCTGTTTCCTCCAAGAGGGAGAAGGAAAGGGAGGAGTCAGATAAGAAATGACAGAAGTCATTAAAGAATTCAGCAGTGGCAGTTCAGAAAGGAGCTTGACCCCAAACAAGGAAGGAAGAGGTGTCCAGCTGCTTATACTGCATTGCTGTCATCTACAAGAGGAGAAAGGCTGGAATCACAGCAGCTGGTTTTGCTATCAGTCAGTAATTCCTGCTCTGGAAGCAAGCCCAGAGAGCCCCCCCCTTCCCCTCCTGCCCTCCACCTTCCTAATGCAGGCCGGACTCCACTAGGACCCTTTCCGAGACTGCTTTTCCAATCACATCATATGAGAAATATTGGCTGTATGTGCCTCTTTTTGGATCCATAACTTCTGCCATGGTGAGCTCTGTGCAGAGACCACACCTGGTATTAGTAGTAAACCAGACCTGTCTTTTTCTAAATGACTTCACAGCTGGGTGGGGACAGGGACAGTGGAAAAACCACCACATGGGAGTGGGGAAGCCTGTGGGCACTACAGCTGTTTTGAATGGTGAGCGGATGCATTTCACCATGGTGCAGTCTGTGCCAGAACACAGGCATCCTGAATCTCCTCCCTAAGCACTGTCTAATATCAGATCCCAAACTTGCTGCCTTTAAACTTAAAAGGTGCAGTTAGCTTTCTCTTCCTCCATATCACCTCTGCATTGCATTCCTACTCAATTTAAGCCAAGAAATGAAACTAATGTTGACATTGTGTTGTGCCAGGGGGTGCCACCTGAAGCCCAGCAGTGAATAATAAGCAGCCACTGCTTTACCAATGATCAGTCCAAGAATGGCAATAAGATGAAGTAGACCACAAACCTGGGTTGATGCTTGGTGGGGGAGGAGGTGGAAGAGGGCGGCCCTCCTTCAGAGCTTTTGTGACCTGCTTGGCTGATCGAATAGCATTAATAAAATCCTGATGGTGCTGCCTCCAGTTAGATTTCTTCTCTGGCTGTTTCTGTAATGGGAGTAAAGGAAGGCACAAACTATATTTCTCCCTTGCAAGGGACAGAGAAAAATCTTAGGATGAGGGTTTTTCCTTTCTGAGGTAAAGGAAAAATATTACAGAAAAAGGAAATTTGCGTTTTAAAAGCCGAATTAGCCCTTTGCTGTCTACTGACAGCACCTGAAGATAGATAAAAGAACAATGCACTCAAACAAAACACTGAGGTTGCAGCAGACCAAAAGGTGCTCAAGAGGGACCAGAACTGGCACTATCACTCACACCTTCCCTTCTCCTCTGCTTGACAGATTCTTCTTCTTGCTTAAAACCTCTGTACACTTCTCTTTCTTTCCATAACTGATTTTAAAGGGCATTTTATGTCAGTCTGTGTGGATACCAAATCAGCGGCAATTTGGCATCTCTGGGTAAAATTACACACATGCATGTCTGTGTGCATTTCCCTCCTCCCCAGCAACGCGTGAAAAGACCTTGTTCCAGTAAGAGCTTAAGCCTTTTGCCCTCCATCTTTGTAAATAAGTTAAATTCAAATACATTTGTAAATCCTTGAGTTCAATAGCAATGAATCTCCATAGCTCCACCTGTAGATCTGGGGCTACTGGCAGCTCTCAGGCACAACCTGGTGCGTTAATGCACCAGCCATATTGGATCACACTCTATTTCAGATTTAAGTGAAGAGCAAGCTGACAGAGACTCACATAGTCTTTAAAATACATGCACGAGCGTTTCCTGGAAGAGCAGACACACTTACGTGCCCAGAGTAGTCACAACACCTACTGGTTTGGCTTCTGAATGGGGAAAAATCCTCAAACACTAGCAGCACAGGGAAAGGGAGGAAAGAATTTGGCACCAAGTCAAGCACATATGTGAGGCTCATCCACAACATCCAGGCTTTGTTCTCAGAGGAAACAATAGCATTAACCTTCATATGGAGATAACACACAAGCTTCAATTTCATCTATACCTTTTGTGGGTGCTGCTTCCTAATAGTCATGATTTCTGTTCCCTGCAGTCTCTGCTTCATAGAGCTGAAGGGCTTGCGCTTCTTGTTGAAGACTTTCCTGCATATTGGATCATGTCTCAGCTGGGATGCAAAGAAAAAAAGTTGTGTATAGGCTGAAGTCACTCTTTGTTAGCAATGCTTCCTTACTCAGGCCTGAAAATCGCTGCTCTTCAGGAGCAGGAGCTGAAGCAGTATTTATTTCCGGTTCAGTTTAACTCCTGAAGGAGTTCAGCAAAACTTTGAAAAGCTGTCCAAGTACAGCTGCAGTTCCACACAAATAAGAAATAGAAGCCATTTCTAGTTCTGCTCAGGGACGTGCTGGAGGCCAGCACAAATAATGACTTGCAGAAAAGAACAGAATGGGGCTGTGAAAAGGAACAGTCCCGCTGGGCTCCAACCCCACTTCCCAACACACTTGTTTTTCTTTCCTTTGTGGTTAAAAGGGAAAACAGGCTGATCCTGCTCAAGAGGCCTATATTTACATTATTAGTTCTTTGAGTTTAGGTAAGTATTCCAAGACCAGGGGCAAACAGCAGCACTGTCCATTCCATCACCACCACTGCCAACAGTGACAGCCCCAGGCTGCAAGGGAGCATCTGCTTATCGGCACACAACGCAACAGCTCAGGAGAACTAGGGTAACACCTGCAGCTGAAAGCACAGGGGAATGTTAGGCAGGTAGATACCTGGTGCGAAATCCGTGGAAGAGCCACACCTCAAGGCAGAGAGGTTTTAAGGTTCAGAAGTGCCTCAGATTTTAGCATCAACCTCACTCTTCTGCAACAGGATGGGCAATCCTCTTTGTGAGGAACACAGTGAAAGCAAGGACCAGTCTGCCTCTTTCTCTTTTTTACTGTGGATCACGCCTATTTGAGACCATCTGCAGCTGCTAAATTAAAGACTTCTTTCTTATCTTCCTTTGCTTACTCCCCTTTCCAGTTCTCAGTTACTCTTCTCAATCTTCTCGTTAATTTCTCTATGCCATCCACTCTCCTCCTCTAAGAGTTAAGCAGCTGCCTGCATTTTGATTACAGATCAGCTGGGCCAAAACCACCTCATTTCACTACAACACGCATTTCTAAATTCACATTTCCCTTTGAACCTTTCTATTCATGTGCTTCGGGTCCTTATCTTCTGATTCCAGATATGTTTGACGGCAAGCCTGAGGATTCCTCTGCAGGACCAAGAGGGCAGCAGATACCTGCCAAGCAGGCACTGAGGACCACGCATCGCCAAGGCACAGAGAGGCATTGCAGGACTTGACTTGTATCTCATGCCAGCCACAGTGACAAGAAACTTCCTGTCTCCCTCAAAACATAGATAGCTGTCTGCTCAAAAGATTTTGTTAGATTAACCCATCATGTTCTTCATGTATCTGATCACAGATACCAAACACAGAACTACTAACACAGGGTATCTCCACCTTCATCTCAGCACCCATAATCACTCCGCATCCAGTGTACTTTTTTTGTCTGCTTTTTGGTTTTCTCTGTATCAGATTTTAGCTCTATCGTGGGGCTGACCTGATCTACCACAGAGCCACAGGATCAGTAATGCAAACTGGGGAGAGGAGGGGCGCACGCACAGCCCACCCCTTGCAGAAAAACCCTGCAGTTGGGTTGTGCCAGGCAAACTGTGCAGCCACCCATTTAGTTTGTAATCCAGGGATCAGGGAGGTCAGGGGGAATCTTTTCATTCACTTCAGCAGGCTTTGGAACAGAGCCTGGTGCCCACATTATGCTGTCAAAGGGACTACTTATCAGATGGTTTATTAGTCTGTTTTTCCCAGGAAGCCTGAAATAACAAGTTCTGCCTAGAAACCTGGAAACCAAAGGTAGCTTCAGGTTAGGAATTTATGTCTCACCAAGAGATACTGTAATTTTAAACACAATATATAGTAATCACCTGGTTTTGGGCAAGCTGGTAAATTAAGATTTGTGCACATTCCGTAATTCTCTGATCAAGCTCACTTAGTTCATTTAATCATTTATTAGATCATTTGCTCTTTCAACATGCATTTAACCCATTTCTTTGCTAGCAGCCACCTCCTCCTTCCCCAGTGCTCGCCACCCTTCAGCTGAACTCACCAACATTCCTCATTAACATTCCCATTAAAAAAAAATAAATTACCAGAACATCCTGTGCAAAACGTCTTCCACAGGTTCTACAGGGAGCCAGATCTTGACTTCGGGCAACTGCGTCAAATGCAAACCATGCAAGAGTCTCAATTACACAGTACAAGATGGCTGGACTAGAGCAGAGTCAGCATTTGGGCTGAGCCCTTACTGCAACAGTATTTCACATTCAGAAAGGGACATTTCCTGTCACTTGCCAGGGCTCCCTTTCGCAGAGCTACCTAATTTACTGTGTTCCTACAATGCACAAGCTCGCCTTTAACTACAATGGACAGCTTTTTGTTTTCCACGACTGCTCAGGTATGTTCTGTCACAACGACATCATGGTTGGATGAAGTCATGGAAGAGTACTCTAGTTCACTGCTGCATGAATTCAGGGAGGGGGGCTGCTGGGAAGCTAGAGCAGGTGACTTGCACCTCTGTTTATCCCAGTTTATTTGTAAATCATCAGGAGCCAGCAATACCCAGCGATGGCTTGGGGTAAACTGTTGCTATTCCAGAAAGCTGCAGGTGTCACATTAAGTGTGACGCAATCCTCATTCTTAAGACAGAACGTTTCCATAACATCCCAGGCAGCATTCCAAGATTATCTTACTTTGTAGATGTCAAATTTGTGGGGAATTTTTTTTTTTTTTTAACCAGTAATTTTTTTTTTAAAAAAAGAATTAAAAGGTTATTAAGTTATACAGAAAGCAGATTTAAAGCCTTTCTGACTCCAATGGCAGTCACATATTCTCATTTCAGAGCAGGGACATGACTTGTACTAAGCAAAACCACCTTTTAGGAAAACTTCAGCAATAACTAAGATCCCTTTTCACAAGATGTGCAACCTACAGAGAGAAACACTTCAGATATAAGTGCTCCTTACCTGCTCTTGCTGAGACAAAAGAAACCTTGTCTTGCTGATCAGATGTGTGACTGCTTTTATCTTTCCTTCAGATTTTACCATATTCCAAGGCACAGAGTTAAGGTTACTACAGTGTTTCATTGATGACAAGCACAGAGAAACAAAGCAATTCCATAACCTTTTTGACTCTTAGTCGGTTTAAATGTCTTTCCACTTCTGTTTCCCAGCAACATCTTTCTATGTGTCTGTGCTTAGTCTGGAATATCATCTTCCTTTCAAGTGCCCTCCTGTGCCTCCCCCATCTTTATTCTGTTCTCATCCCCTCAAGGTTTTGACTGATAGAGCTTTTTATTTTTTTTATTATTTTTTTTTAAAAAAGGGAACTTAGACATTAGCAGAGTTACCACTGAATAAGCAATGAGAAGTCAAAGGACAATTCACCACAGATTAGTTACTTTAGACATGTACAACAGCAGATGAGTTAAGGACCAGTAAAGAACGTGTGCACTCTCTTTATTAAAGGTTCTCCTTTCCCTGAAGTCACAGAAGCACATGCCACCCAAAACACTGACCAGCATCTGCTACTTACTTCTTCCATTTCCATTTAACTCCTTACCTGGTATCTGACTCATCTCAATAGAATGATTTCTCAGATGCCCTCTTCTGTGTTGCTGTCAGGAGCCATGAGTACTAGCTGGTGGCTTCTTTACTCAAGAGGTTGCTATTCCAAGATACCACGCATCAGCATTACGTAATTAACAAATTATGACACAGGCAGACCCTCTTTAAGCCTGTGAAGTACATGAGAACTAGTGCAGGTATTGGCTAAATGAAACCTTGTTCTAATCTTACAGATGATTCTTACTGATTTGGTTAACACGGTCCCTTCAACAATTTTAGAAAATGCTTAATCTAGATGTGACAACTCTATTGACAATTCAATTTCCTGAGTGGTGATCAAGAGATTTTTAAATGCCTGTTTATTTCATTCACTAAAACCATGTTACTTTATCAATATATTATAAAAGCCTTCTTCCAATAAAAACAAGTACTCTGAACTGTTTCTGTACATTAAAAGGCCTCATCAGTCCTTCTGTTGCATTTAATCATGACTATAATGGAGAGAAGAAACTCAGACATACTGCTTTGTAAACTGAGATAATTTAATAGAAGAATTTAACCAGATAATCAGTAAGATTTTGCTGATTTGTTGAATACATATAACACATATGTATATAAAACTTTGTCCAGCCATAGTTTGTAAGAAAAATACATTTTTTATAATTTTAATACCTTTCTACTGTAACGAAATTCTGCAAAAGTTTCCGGGTCACTCACAACAGAATAGACATCACTAATAGATGGTTTTATGTATAACTGCATTTCAGAAGGAATAACAAGTTACTGGTTCTTGTTACAGTAGCATCTGAATAACCCCCTTGGAGCATGCCTGGCAAAGCTCCGAGTTAGCAGTTCTCTTCTCAATACAAATGAAAACTTGAGGTTGCTTCCAAAGGAAGTTCCTCCGTTTCATCAAGATAGCTTCAGTCCTTGAACGTTCTGTTTCAGATTGATCAACTCTTTCTCTTGCCTTGTTTTCTCCAATTTGAAGGCTAGCTTGTTGGCTTTCTTTTCCATCCTGCGTTCCTGTGTGTACCAGTAATTACAGATTTAGAAAATAGGCATGACATGCAAGAAGAAACCATTTTAATTAACAATTTAGACCATGAAAACAGCAGCAATCTGGACAATAATATTATTTATGGCACTAATTATTAGCAGTCAAAACAATACATGTACCACAAAGATTACCACCTTTAATCAGCTGAAGCATCTGATATGCTGGCAATTTCTGTTCCTAAGGAAAAAAACTAGTATCTCATTGTGGCCAGTTAGATTTCCCACATTTCTTTCAGACATTTTTTACTTTGTGTGATCTGAAACATCACAACTGTTTCCTTTGCCACCCTAGAAAATTAAATATAAGGGCTCCTTCCAATGTTATTGTGGCCACAATTACATACATAACAGTCCCAAAATTAGGATGACAAAATTATGATGTTAACTTTCTTTCCTGTGGATTTTTTACAGAAGCAATAACCAGTCTTTTGAGACCAGCAAGTCATTCACACTGATTTCCAGACACAAGAACAAGTAAGCTTTAAAAAAGTTTGTGAGATAGAATTCAGATAATATAGCACATTTCTGCAGGTTCTTATTTAAAACAAAGCGTACCTTTCTCTCCTCTTTAATTGCCTGTTTCCTGGCTCTGCGATCCTCTTTGCTCTCATCTTTGGAACGGGGCTGTGTTGATGCTCTTGGCAGGTCACTGCCATTAATCATTTGCATGCGTTCAATTTGCTTAGCAGTAAGACTTTTCTGAGGCAAGATGTGTAGAGGAATTCCAGTCTTCTGGGAAATTTTTATGGGTTTGGGCTAAAATAGAGAGCAGATTATGTATTAATGGCCCCTAGCTCTGTCTGCAAGGAGTGCACATCACACTGCCTTATCAGTATGAAAACATTAGATTCAGATTTAACAGTAATAAACATGGAAGTTTCCCCATACTCTTTTCTTCCCTCAGAAAAATGCACATTAATTCCTAAGTAAGAAATCAACCTGCAAACAGAATCTGGCCTCCCAGGATAAGAAAAAAAAAAATAAAAAACTCCCTTTTATTTAAATATTACTAAAAGGCACTTAACATTCCTTTAGAAACTTCCACAGAAAAGGTTTCCTTTCACAATTTGAAAGATCAAGCTATGTTCCACTGATGGGGAATGTCTAGAAGACCAAAAGAACTAGAAGAAATTGTTTCAAACTGTAGCATGGAAATAAAAGCGTATTTTCAACAAAAAAAACCCCAAGCAATGTGTGCTTGTGAGACACAGATTACATAAGGGCGTATCACAGATAACAAGAAAGTAAATTCCACACTTAACATTTCTGTCCTGCTATTACAGAAATTTTGAACTTAAGCTATTTTTCTTTTACTAATAGAAAAAATATACCCAAAATCTACTTCAGTACAGAAGTAGTACTAAAGGTTAACATCCTCCCAACCCTCCTTTCCACTTCTTTTAAAAACAGATATCCATTGAGAAAACAATCATCTTGGTCTCAAATTTTTCCAGGCCAGGGTATTACTCAGAGTAAGTTTAATGAGATTACCTTTGATGGCTCCTTAATAAGTGTTGGGTGATTATATAAGTTTGAATATGTACCTAGGTCACAAAAAGAAATAGTAGTGAAGGCTTGTGAACAGACATTAGGTAGATTTATTATGAATTGTATTAGTACTTAGCCCTTGAAAATTCACAAGCATTAACTGTTTTATCTAAAGCACTGTCAGAAAAATTCTGAGACCACCTATTGTTTACTTTGAAATCCTAGGAAGACACAAGAGAACTTCAAAATACTTACTCAAAATGGATTCGCAATCCCATTTTTCTTTTGGTTCCTCAACAACTACAGTTACTATTTCTTCCTTTTCTTCTTCACTTTCTTCATTCACACAGTCTAAATCTTCACAAGGTTCAAGAGTATCCAATTTCACACAACTTTAAAGTCCAAAGAACAAAAAAATCTAAGGTTTATCTTTTACTGAAAATGTGTAATTACGTAAACCTAGTGTCCTCTCAGTAAAATCCTAAACTAAAGAAAGCTATTCCCAATGGAACTTGTAGCAAAGTTGTTTCCTTAAGTAAGCATCCACAAAATACACTAAAACATCAGGACAAGAGATACAGTCAAGAAAAGTATTCTGGCATTTTGTATGTGGCACATAATATTTGTGACTCGAGTCCAGGAAGAGAAAAGGATATACTTTTTAGTCTGTAAGCAAGGCAGCTCTGGAGGAGAATATGTACTCCGCTACTAACCAGTCATCTTTCACTACAAGGGACACACTACTGTATCTTTCAATCAGGAAACACAAAACTAACGTGAGAACACTTAGTCATTTAACTTTGGGATATTATCACCTGCTTTAAGACAAAGTGAATATACTATGGAAATGCAGTCTTACATGGTCATATGACTGCTTAATAAGCGCTAATTTTTGCAGTGCTACAACAGCAATAATAGTCACTTGCAAGTTTATTATCATGTAGTTATACAATGGAATCAGCTGCACACCAGCAGGACAGAATATATCTTGCTAGAACAGCAAAAAACAAAGGTAAAGGTGTAGAGAGAAAGGTAAGTTACACGAAAAAGGAAAAGGAAGAGAGACACTAAATATTACTTGCACTATCCTCAATACAATTATACGAAAGGAGCATAATCTCACATAAACCCATCAAAATGCCTCCACTTATAAGTTAAGATCAACATTCAGTGACATAAAAAAACCTGGGTAATATTCATACATAGCTGCTTTTAATATGGGATGTAACCTTTCAGTACAAGAACTTGAAACAGCATACCCGAAGTTTTAATACAAATACAGGACTACTTAAGTGAAACTACTTATGTGAAGCAGAACTTCTGGGGATACATACTTTTTTGCTTTCTCTTTGTAGTAATCATTCAGGACTTCCTGCAACCGAGCATTGTCTGTGTTAATATAGCCTTCTAACTCCACATTATCCAAGGCTCCAATTTCATCTTCATCAAATTGTTCAAAAAACTACAATAAAGAAGTGGGTATCTGTAATTAGATCACATTTGTCATGCAACTTTTCTTGATAGCCTAAAGAAGATCTATACATTTCTTTCTATTTGCCCCTTTTTCCCCTCCCCTCTCATTTGCAGAGCTGCCAAACACACCTGCAGTAGGATTTCTTCCTTACTGTCAGTAATCTTCTGGCACAGAAGTCACAAAGTTATCTTTTAATAATATATAGATCACCTTATAGAAAATGTTTCTTATTCTGATACATTATTTCAATCTGCACATTAGAAAACCTGTCACTGCTCAAGACAAAAGTTACATCATATTTCCACTGACATCATTTCATGAAGGTATACTTGGCATGGAGAAGGGAAAGGGTGAAAGTGAGTCTTTCCCAGGCATTTGCACAGGGATACAGGACACCACCTTGTGTGCATTTTGACTGTGAGATGAATCAAAAGACAAAAGAAGCATTTAGCACCCTTATGTTTAACAGTTACTTTCCTGAGCTGCCTCACCTTCTCAAACCTGTCATCCAGCAGGGTTAACTGCTCATTCCTTCTCATTACTGAAGATGTCATAGAATACTCTGTGAAACGACTCCTGGTTTCTTCTTGCATAAAAAGAAATTCTTTCTTTTTATCAATCAGATTAACCCCATCATCTGATAAAGGCTCTTCTGAATCAAGGTCATTACTGCAACTATCCTTTTCATCGCTATCATGCTCCACATCTTCCCACTCATCTTCATCCTCAGCATCTGATCCCCTGAACAGAAGTTTAAAACAGTTTTAGAGTAATACATGGACCTTCCCATAGCTCTGACCAATGCTGGGTTATCTGAAACAATTTGGCAATAATAAATTTAAATCTTGAAAGGGAAAGATAAAACTTTTTATCGTCAAGCCAGTATAAGAAAAACGAGTTGAGCATAACTATGTTGCCAAAGCCAGCATACTAATTTTGTCTGAAAGCTAAAACATTTCCGATAACTTTTGGATCACTCACCTGTGTGCTTAGAGCGAGGTTATATTTACATTCAGCTATACATGTCACAGTAGAAAAATACTAGCTGCATTCCTGAATATTAAAACTATCAAAATTCCATACTGTTCATAAAATGATGAGAACGATACCAAAACAACTAATATGTAGTGGGGTATCACATGAAGCATTTGTAAAGGTTCCAAAAACACTCATTAGGCTTCATCAGTATTATTACTGATGCATTTGTCAGCATTGTCCCTGCCCACAGCAGGGGGGCTGGAACTGGATGATCTTTAAGGTTCCTTCCAACCTAAACCATTCTATGACTCTATTTTAAATGTTTAAAAAAGTTCAAGAACCCTATTATCCCATACATTGCATCTGGAAACAAACACATGCAATCCATGAGCTCAAAGTAACAAATGAAATCTGTATCTTGGATAACACATGAAAATTTGATTTTGTAAGCTACCACCCACATAAGACAAGGTAATACTTTTTCCCTTTAACACACCTAAGCATTCAATTTGAAACCTTAAACCATTCTTGCTTCCTACAAGAACATAAAATAACAAATAGCATCATTCCTATTTACATATGACAAACAATTCTATAAGGCTATATCTACCCCTTCTGTGGGTCATTTGCTTGTAGAACAAAATCATCTTCCAGGATATTATCTGGATTTTCAAAGTCAAAATCATCATCAAGAGCTGCAACAATATCAGGGTCAAAATCCAGGCGTGGTCCTAGAAAGTTAAAAACCAAACAAACCACCACTTAAATATGTAAGTTTCTCTGACATAAAGAAGCTACTTTCCCGGATAATAATCAATGCAGCTAGACTGTTAATTTGTGCTAAGGAAAGATTCAACTTAAGTATCACAAGATTCCTCAATAACAAGCCAGGGCAAGTCACCAGCCTCTTGTCAATTTTGCTCATCCAGAAATGAAAATTCTCCAGAGGTCTTTCATTTCCATAAATGTACTCTAACACATTTTACTTAGAATACTGTAGAAGTGAAAATATCTAAGTACTGTACAATCAACTGCCAAGCCTAGCTCCCAGCCCTTTAAATTCCCTACATTACAAAAGGTCAGAAAGTTTCCCTAATGCAATTAACAGCCGTGTCTTTGGCATTCTTCTGTTAGGACAGACGCTACCATAACTACTTTCTGTTATGAGAATTAAGATAGCTGTACAGCGAATGTTCAGTGCAAACATGGATATGTAACAAAAGTGTACTTAAAGCCTGTAACACTGAAATGATACTAATGAAGGAAAGAAAACACCACTCAGCCTATGAAAAGAAGGGAATTTTTGAGAATGAAAATCCAGTTCAGCCTTTGATTCAAACAGATGGAGTAACAAATCAATAGTCTGAACTATAGCTTTCCCTTGTTATTATTTTGTATTTGCTACACAATAGTAAGAGCTCAAGGATTCTGCACCCCCTGACAGCAAAGCTAAAAAAGCTATTCTTAGTGAATCACAGACAAAGGTCTCAAATTGAAACACAGGTCTCTTATAGATCATTATTTATGCCTGCTATTGAGGCTGTTCTAAACCAAAACTAATATGACACTGTAATTGAAGCCATCATTACCATCTAGTACCTAGATGGCAACTCAAGTTACAGAAAGGTAAAAGATTTGATACCTGAAACAGGAGCAGCTTTATTTAACAAGCCCACATCTTCTTCAAACTCTGTGGCAAACACTGAGGAAGGTAACTTAATAGATGGAGCCTTAGAAAAAGAAACAAAAAACAATATTACAATATACTTGTTCTCTATTTCTCATTTGAGTTCACATTAAGGAAAATGTACAGATAATCACGTGACCAAAAGAAACTGTGAGCGTTTCTTAAGTATTAAAACAAGCACTACTTTATTGGTGGCAAGTTTTCAAAGTTATGCAAAGAAAGCCAGGTAAAGTGCCGGCAGCATTCATTCTCATGACAATATTCTCAAGGTAAAGAGACAGTATTTTTGCATCTCTCAAGCTTTTTACAGAATGGTTGTACAGAGCAATTAAATTTGTGAAACTTTTTGTTCTGGAGAACACTAATACATACTTGAAATAACCCTTTTATTGAAAGTCTTCACAGAATCATAGAATAGTTTGGGTTGGAAAAGACCTTAAGATCATCTAGTTCCAACCGGCAGGGATGCCTCACACTAGATCGTATCACCCAAGGCTCTTCCAACCTGGCCTTGGAACACTGCCAAGGATAGAGCATTTACCACATCTTTGGGCAACCCATTCCAGTGCCTCACCAACCTCACAGAAAAGAACTTCTTCCTTATATCTAACCTGAACTTCCCCTCTTCAAGTTTAAACCCATTGCCCCTTGTCCTATCACTACAGCCCCTGATGAAGAGTCACCAAGGATTTGAAAAGTTTGGTTTTACTCCCTCCAGGTTCTGTCACATTTCACTTTAAAAACATGGTGCACTGGTAATAGAGCCTGGTGTATCTGTAACTCCCAGAGCATTCACGATTTCTAAAAATCTTAAAAAGAAATGCAACCCCAGGGAGAACACATGACTTGTTCAAACAAATAGCTTTGTAAGCCATCTCTTTCAAGGAAAGCTTGGTATGGGTACATGGTGTTTTAACACTGTGCTAGCAAAAACTGTGGCCGTCAACTTGTATTTTCACTTGTAGGAAAGTCTTACTGTGGGTCAAAAGGCTCCTTATATATAAATAGAGATTACAGTCACTGTATGAATATGGTTAATGTGTCTACAGAATGCTAAGCTCCAACAAACAGGCGAAAATTATTATCAGCAAAAATACTGCTTACTGGAACTCGCTGAATTTCATCTTCTATGCGCCCCTCACTTGTGACAACAATTCTGCTTTGCTGCCCACGAACAGAAGGGACAAGCTCAGAGGGACCAGAGGCTTCTTTTAGATGCTGAAGATAGTCATAGTCATCATCGAAGAAGACTCCATACTTCCGCTGCTCTTCCCTCCTTCGCTCCTCATGCCCCTTGGAATTGTAGAAAGAAATACATGGAGTTACTCAAGTCCACTTAAAACTCACTAGCAAAAAGAAAAGCAATTCATCTATTGAGAATAACTGAACTATAAAGTCCTGTAGTCTTCTCTCCACAAATGCACAGCCTATTCAAGCATTGTAATCGACTGGTTCAGTGTTCAGGTGCTATGTGACCACGACCGTAAGCAACTTTTTCCATAAGCAGCACAACTCACAGACCTTGCTTCTTCAGTGAGGCAATTTTTGTTGTTTTTTTTTAATACATTTATATTTCTAATGCCAGTTGAAGTAAGCCAGCAGGTCGTAACTCACAACTATCATATTCCCCACATCATCCCCTTCCTTTTAATAAGCTGGACTAAAAACTACCTTCACTCAGGGTATGTTTTGAATTATACAATTTCATACCCACTTTTCTCTCCTGCAGCACTTCTTATTTGAATCAACCTTTGTATTAAAAGTATTTACTTTCTGTGTAGGCAGTAGAACTCTCTGGGGTGCAGTATCATCAGCAGCAAGTGGATCCCTCTGACTTCTGTGCACTAAATGAAATGTTACCGCTTTCTTCTTCTCTATGAAGGGTTTCTTTTTCTTGTGAGGCTGAAAAAGGACATTTGGTTAATCATTACAAAAAATTGAAATTAAATGCACCTAAAAAAGAATTTTATTCTGCCTGGAGTGTATACTTCCTTTTAAGGAAATATCAGCATATTTAGAGACAAAAAAAGCAAAAAAAGACTAGTAGTAGCTTAAGTCTTCTCACCACCTTCACAACAGCCACTTCATATATTCTAATACTATATTCAGCTGCAAAACAGCAATACATCAGTACAGTATTTGGTTGTAGCATATACACCCTAACATAGAAAAGAATTCTTAAGTACTTTCTAAACACTGGGTCAAATCTGAAACAAACTTCACCCAAGCAAGGCAGGAAACTGACATTAGGAAATTCATCTAGACACACACAGCTTTTTGTAAATTGTTTAGACATCTGTTCCTACACCAGTAATTCACTATCAATCATGAAGGCTGCACCACTACACAAGCACAGCTCTAATACCAAAAATGTAACTACATTATGGACGAACACAAATCTTAAGCATTCTAACTGGGTGAAAGCCTGTTCTACAAGTTAGCACATCTGACTTGGGGAAACACTTTGATTAAAGTGTCCAGCTTTACTTACATACCAAAACGTGTTAACAGATATACACACCTGGCAAACTACTTTATGGATCTAGCCTATCTTCTTTACCTGGCAACATTAAGCATGAAACACGACACACTATGTCATATCAGATCTCAGAGCATATGAACTACCGACAAACGTTTGGAGTTAGAACTCCCAAACTGCAATTTAAAACCTTATGCTCACAGCAATCAAAAAGGAAACACGTACGGTTTTGGAAGCAGGACACCTGCTACCCTCACAAACCTGCCAGGGGCTGATGGCACAAGGAAAAGTGCTTGTGACACAAAGAACCTAACCCCGCTCACGGTCCCTTACATATCCACAGCCTGGGAGGCTCTAAGGGAGGCAGGCTGCCCCTTCCCTTCCCCACCGCGGGCCCGGGGCTGCCGGCGCGGATGCCGGAGCCCGAGGAAGGTCCCCGGAGGGCCCAGCAAGCAAACCGGCCAACAGGCCGTTGATCCCTCCACACCGCGCTACGGGAACGGCCGAGTTCAACCCAAACGCTGGGGGAGAACGGACGGGCACGACAGTCAGCGAGCCGCTCGGGGCCGCCTGGTCGCCTGCCCCGATCCTCCTTCTCCTCCTTACCATTGCGCCAGGGCAGGCCGGGCAGCCCGCGCTGCCCACTGGCAAGAGGAACTGTTACCACCCAGCCCCCCGATCCTGCTCGCTCCCACGAGGGCCGGCCGTCAGCACCGCCGAGTTCCGGCCTCCATCTTGGGATAAACCAGTGACCAATGGCAAGGGGGGGAAAGATGATACGCTACCAGGCCGAACAGGGCCTTTTGTTATCCAGTAACAAAACAAGGAGGATTTCCTTAAACTTAAATAGTATTTTAATAAAACAGAGGCTCCGTGAAAGCAAGCAGGATACTTTCTGGAACTCTCTAGAATCATGTTTTCCCACTAATCCCCCCCAAAACTGGTAGAATATGGTTCCACCCTCCAGCGAGCCTAATCGGCAGCCCCCTTTGCTGCGGGCCGAAGAGCCATGCGCATGCGCAGAGGTTGAGCTGTCACTCGCGGGGCGGGAGGCGGGACTTAGGGACCGGCGTCGCCTCAGCCGCCCTGGCCTGTGGCCGGCGCTGCGGTTCCGCTTGATGCCAGAGGGGGCGCGGCGCTCTGAGGAGAGGCGAAACCGTTACTCAGGCTCCACGCAAAGGGAAAGTCCCCAGCGGGACATGGAGCGGCCGGGGCTTGCAGCGCCGCGCCTCTGTGGTGCAAGCGAAAGAGGCGAGAGAAGGTTATGTGACCGACGTTAGTCATGTCACTCCACCAAGGGCTCCGGCGCGGCTATAAACCACAATAAACTTTTCTAAAGAAACCGTGTGAGGCAGGAGGCGCAGCGCAGCCGTGCTCGCCTCTTCAGCTACCTGGGCCAGAGGGCACACACCTTTGCAGTTTGGCTCTGCTATCTGGATCTCGTATCCAGGCTGAGTTTGAAAGCTTATGTGTAAATAATTCATATTCACATTAACAATGTTTTGCCATATATAAGTTCCTATTTCTTGTGCTATGACACTAGCTGTATAAATTACACCTATGCCATGCAGCATGCCTGTGCACAAACACACAGGCGCACACGTACACGCTCCTTGCTGAGAAAAAGGAAAGCGTGATTGGTATTTTAGGAATAGGACGTAAAATTGTTTTGTTACATTTCAAAACAAGTGTAAAACACAGTGGGAGCAGCTTCTTCCATGGGCATATAGGTAATTAAATCTGTGACAACTATGGAAAGGCTGTTCCTGAAAATTAAGAAAGAATTATCCACATCTGATGTGTGTATAATGTAAACAGCTATATGTATATGTATACCATAAAATACTAGCTTTAATCATATTTGAGTGGGTTTAATTGTTTTTCAGTAGATGTCACTAAAGATCCAAAACAGCATAGATTTTCAGTCTTCAGTCTTTACAATCAAGTTTCGTCACATCACTCTTATGGAAACAACTTCTGTGCTCAGAGTAATTAAATTACCTCTGCATAGATTTGTATGAGGGCTAGACCTTCCTTTCCTCTTACTTCCTACCAGTACAAGGTGAGGTCTTGCTGCTGCCATCCACCTGAAGGTTGTAGTGTACAGGAAGGTTAGCAACCCTTTGCACGCTGTGAATGAGGTTTTCAGGACTGCATCTGACAGGAGTAGCCGGGACAGGTGAAATAGCAGATCTAGCTTTTTATAAAGTAGTTGAGAGCAGAATCACCCACCTGTTAAAGATAGATACATTTATCTGTAGGGAAACAAAGTAGATTAGATTACTCCTTACTGCTTCCAGCTTCCTGAGGTAGCTCTGGCATCCATAAAAGTGCCAAGTACTTGTACATAGATGTGGTAACATGATTACAACTGGCAATTCCCTAAACGTGGTGACTCCGTATATAACAGTGGCAGTACTGTCATTCCTTGTACACCAAATCTGGTCTGGGAGCATCATACTTGTCTGGAAGTGGGAAAAAACTTGTTTACTCTCAGCTCTGTTGCTAATCATCTGTTTCATATGTGTAAGTTAAATTCGCTTCTTCGGTTTTTTGAGTCTCAAGGTTTTCTGTCTTGCTTTAATTCATATTCGCCACCTTGTATTTCCTGTTTAGATTCTAAGCATTTAGGGAGAAGGATCTATACTATATGTTCGCACTGTGATTAAAACAATAGGCTCCCTTATCACAGAAGACTGATAGTATATGCCAACAGTAATATATCTGGAGATCTGTTTTAAGATTGAGAGATTAGCGATAATAAGCATCATATTAATGGTTGAACACAATGATCTTGAAGGTCTTTTCCAGCCTATGACTCTATTGTCTCCTTTGTTAACACCTAGGGATGCCATCTTTTTTCCAACTCATTTACAACATATAAAAATATTGAAATTTAGTATCACATGTATGTGAAATGTATATGACAGAATGTCTCAGATGGAGAATTCACTTAAGCTAAGCCTTACAAGGCCATCCATCCCACTGTACTCTTTCATTGTGTTCTCTGCTGAGACACTTTTCAGTTTAAACTCAGTGAAGAGCATCTACAGAGACTGAGGGGAAAAGTGTTCAGGTTGCTAACCACTTCTTTAATGCTTATGGAAGAAGAATGGTCAATATTGGAATGGTCTCACTGTCGAGGCAGCCACTTGAAAAATAATATTCTTGGAAGCATGCCGTTGCCTTAACATAATCAACAGCTTGCCTTCCATGTGAGGAAACTTATGCTAATAATTTTGTCTTAGTTCTTGTAAAGCAGAAGTTATTGCAAAGTAATTAAAAAGCAAAAGTTATCGTGAGTCACTTTGTAATATGAAAAGACTGACAGACATACAGCTGACTAGGTTGAACACTCATCCGTGAAACATGTTTTGTCCATGTGCAATAGGTATAATTCTTGTGCAAATCTGCTGTCAATGAAGCCTAAAGTAGTGAAAACCACTTCTTGCTAATAAAAAATAAAATTGGGAACTGTGAGCATAAACTAGATCTCTGAAGCACTGAGCTAGAACACTAACTTTATATTTTTAAAATAACTATCACCTCATTGAAGGTACCTCTGCATGAATATACCACCCACAAGAGAGCTACCAGATACGCTTGAAGGACTCACAAAATTTAAAGGAGTTTCAGGAGCCTTCCATCATCTCACTTCCATGCAGAAGGACTTGTAATTTGGTCTCTGGAGGCCTTATTCCAGTAACAGCTCTCCGAAGTTAACTCTGTTGTACTCAACCATGTTTTTGCTAGAGATTCAAGAACAAAATGTTTTCTGTAAAGGTTTTCTGAAGAATTTTATTGAGGTAGTTTTCTTCATTTTATATTTATATGTATATCCATTCTTATAGACCTATAATTCAAAGAGCCAAACACTTGTCTAAGGCACTTGGAACTGTGCACAGCAGAGTATCCTACAGTACTGTACACAGGCAGCACACATCTTTTTTGTTTATTAAACAAAACCACCATAAACCAAGCATAATACATGTACTGTATAAAAAAGATAATCCATATTCTATTTTTCAGATTACAATATTGGAATATATTTGAGTCTGTGTAGATATATAATTATACACTACAGTACAGATAACACACCAAGAAGCAGCCATCATTGATTTGTAAGAACTCCAGTTATTTATATTCACAGATATCAATACACCTGTGTAAAATGCAGTATCAGATCAGCCACTTCTTTATAGTTACCATATTCAATCACACTAAGTCAAGCTGCCAAAATACAAGTAAATGCATTCACTTTGTAATTGTTATAGAAAATACACACTGCCTAAGCTGAAAAGTTATCGGCATTGATTCTCCACAGGCTCAGATGTTTTGAAAGTCATTAAACACATTGAAAGTACGTTTTAAAATGCCAGCAATTCTAACCTGATAATGTTTCAGACACATTTTGATAGTTACCGATAACTGTACAGCAAGACGGACTAGTGGGGAACCAAGTCTGGAATTTTGTTTGCCTTCTTTTACTTGCAGATAGGAGCATTTAGTAAAATTCAAGCAAGTTACATTGAGCATAATTTGTTTCTATTTTCTAGCAAATCAGTAGAAACAATGAAGTCTAAGAACCATCCCAGTGCCTATTAATAAGTGACACTCTCCATTATGTGCTGCAAAATTTTAATTGCAACAAATTCATGTGAAAATTAAATTTCAGGGGACTGTGTCCTGCTTAGAGTATATTCAGCACCTAAGAACCTTTTGGCTTTACTGGGCCCTAGAAAGACCCTGCTGAAGCCTAACCACCTGCACTGGTATGGGTGGGTTATCAGTTCTCCTTCCTGGAGTTACCTCTCAGCGGTGTCCTCACAGACTTGATTGAAAGACGCACATGTGCAAGGGTTGCTACTACTGAGTAGTACCTTCCCCAGTGCATTGCAGCTATGCCAGAGACATACACATTCTTGAATGCCCAGTGTTTAAGGTACAGTTGGGTCTACAAAGCATAAAATACTAATACCGCTGTGATTTACTGTTTGAGCAATTGTAAAATGCTTGGAAGGGACGTAGACTTATTAGCTCTTGAGTGTACAGTGATATAGTCAGCAATGTTCTTGCACCGATCCTAGATTTTCATTTAGTTGCAAATCAAATTCTATTTCTCTTTCAGGGAGGAATAATAACAATAATAATAATAAAGGAAATCTTATGAGCTATTTAAACATTTAAATGCAATTTTTTATTAGGAAGAAATTCTTTACTGTGTGCAAGGCCAGGCTGAATGGGGCTTTGAGCAACCTGATCTAGTGGAAGGTGTCCCTGCCGATGGCAGGGGGGTTAGAACAAGATGATCTTTAAGGTCACTTTCATCCCAAACCATTATGTGATTCCATGAATTAGCATGCGCCATCTCCACACCCTTCCCACCCCTGCTCATACAGTTTGATGCCTATTTGAACAAGCCATTGATATCTTTCTGTTCCAAATCACACCAGCTAAAATAATTGTCCAAAACACAGGATTTGTTTAATTCCAAAATTTATACAAGTTTACAAATCAATATGCCACCACACAAAGTAGTGAAAGGAAAAGAAAATATGCTCAGCAACATTTTACTATATTATAACAATGCTCAAATATGGTTAAATTTGACATAGTATTGCAAGACTTTATATTTTTAATATAAAGATTTAATGATTGAACAAGGAGATACAGAGAATACCATTACTTTCTTTGTTCCTACCCAATGCAATATTTAGCTTCTAGAAAATAATGAAATAGTGGTGAAATGCTGTATCTAGTTCATATGAGCTCTATTTCCATTAAAATCGTGAAACAAAGTGGGAACACTGACAAAGTGAAACAAGATCTTATTAATCATTAAAGTTAATCAACAGAAACCGGTCAAAACATTACCGCGAAATATGTTATTTTTATTCGATTTCTCCCTTTCTCTATATAGATTCCCTTTCATAATTTTTTTCCAGGTGTTTTAAATAGAAGCTTTAAGCTATTCTGGGGAATTTGCTTTTCTTTTAATTTGATTCTCAAAGTATTTTAACATCAACCTAATACAAACCTTCAGAATTGCTTTTTTGTTCATCAAAAGCTAGATCCCAGCAGTGAGCATTGCTCCGAGGGTGCAATTCATTGTACAATAAAAATTAAGATGGTAACAATAATGGAGCTAAATGTGGAGCTTCTAAAGGCAAGAGGCAAATTTATTCTGTGTTTCACCCTATGTCTTTATTTTAGTTTACAGCAGCGACACAGGTCTTAACTCCTAGAAATATGAATAAAAATAGATGACATGAAAGCAATGAAAGACACAGTTCTGGCATACCTAACAATTTAATGTAGGCTTTTAGCATGGTTTACTTTATCATTAAAGCATTAATAGCACAAAGATATGGGCTCATATTCTAGTCCCTACTTAGGATGCCAGCAGTGCTCAGCGAAACCTGTCCTAACGATGCAGTCTGCCAGGTACCCAGATGACAGCATGGCTCTCAGTACCCTGGCTTCAACCTACTGCCAGCTGCAGCTGATGAGAGGGTTTAAGTTGATTCCCAGGCCACCAGACTAGATAAGACATTTTTAGCCCTTGCTGGCTGATCTTCCTCCCATCTTATGATATAAAATTGTGGCTCAGACTGTATTTATACTCAGGTTAGTGACAGCTATCTTGAAACGATTTCTCTGATGTCGCTGTGGTATTACTAGTCACAGATATGGATTAAAGCATCTCCACTGGAAACAATGTGCTAATCTCACCTGGAAGGAGGGAACAAATTTCTGTAATTTCAGAGATATTTTCATCCTTTCCTTTCACAGCTTTCATTTGATTTTCAATGAAAAAAGAAGAAAAGTGTTCATCTGATACGATTTTTACATGTCAACACTGAGGCTGTGGTGCTTCTCAAAGTGCTAGCTGCCCAGTGTGGCCAAAGCAGTAGCCAGTGCTGCCCTGGCCCACACCACATCAGAAGTCAGTAAAGTCAGCCACAGCAAGGGACATGTACAACCATAGGTAAATGCTAAACCCAACAAATAAATATACTCTTGTAGACCTACAAATGTCTGTGAATACTTTCAGTGATTTTGAAGAGACACTGCTTCTGGTCCTACCTTTTTCCAAATCAGCAGCTGAAATAGTATTTAGCTTAAATAATCATTAGCATTTAAATAATTTTTTTTGGTACTTGTCGAATCAACACATATTACAATTGGAAGAAATTCTGATAGAGTATTTTTGATTTGAAACAACTAAATTCAGTTATAAGAACTGATTTGTATTGCCTGAAAGAAGAGCGAGATGAGAGACATTCTAAAACCGTTTTGATTTATTATGTGAAGAAATCGGGATTTGTAAGCATCCAGTGTCTTCTGCACTCACAGCAACATGCTGTCATGTGTGATCCTACTGACAAACATCTCATGTATGAGGTCATTTCAGCACCACTACTTCAAGCTAGTAATTTTCCCTTTGGGCGGATGTAGACATCTGAGCTCATATCTGACTCTGTGGAACACAGGTATGTGTGTAAGGTTTGTCATATGTTGTGGATGACATTTAAATGATTTGTCCAACTTGATAAAGATTGACACAGTGATCCCTTTTAGACAACTGGACTGTACTATACATTGCACGGAAATTGTTATTTTTTTTTCTTTGCCTTTTTTATATCTTTTTATTTTTATCCTCAAGGATTACCTACTCAGGAGTTTTTCAGGACTTGTCCTGATTTTTCTCTTCTAACAGGCATGAAGCACCACAGACAGGTACATGACATAGTATTTCCAACAGGCTGTTGTAGCAGCTTGAAGACATTAAAAATCATGAATACAGAGGACTGGGAGATACAGCAGAAACTGACTTTAGGCAGCTCAGTAAGGTAAAGCAAACTTGCTTTACTGCATATAGTAACATACCAAAATCTTGTTATTTTTTATTGCATGGATTACTTTCTACAGCTGTTGTTTTTCTGAAAGTTGATACTTAGAATATAAAAATAGTATATACAATTCTACATCTGTGTGTGGGTACAATACACAATAGATATCATTCTAATTCTGCAAGTACACTACATTTTTACATAAGTTCCAATGAAGAAAACATTTTGTCCAGTTACATAAATTTGGCTAAGTAGTTTGCTGACTTGTGGGCCAAAGAATGCATCTGATTATTTATCATCAAAATAATAAGAAATTACATTAGAAACTAAAGATTAGCTCAGCATCTCTATCCAGGCTAATATTCTGCCTCTAGCAATGGCTTGTAGTGAATACTTTAAAAAAAACCCCAAACCCTGAAGGAGGATAGGGAAAGCCTTAGTAATAGCTCACCTATGTATATCCTCATGTCTTATGGCAAACACAGCTTGAGGAAATCTGAGACAGAAGTTGTATCCTCATCTTTGTGGTTTAACTGTTAAAACACAGAGAAGGTAGCATGTATCTTTCCATTCATGATCCAGGCCTACCATAGAGGAATGTCTTCTTGCAAAGTCAATTCATTCACTTCATTCTAAGAATTTAGCAAGTTTTGGTTTGCTTGTGTAACCTGTATGTACTCTGGCACATCTGTGGAGCTACTGTCTTATATAAAGTTTATATAGTCTGACCTTACCTTTGTCCAAGTTATTCTGCCTGTGCAACAGCTGTCTTTCTGCCTTTAGCATCGTGGCTGCTTTCAAATGCTTCAAAGTGATTAAGGCAACACTGAGGTCTATTTAATTCCTCCACTTGTTTCCTTTGAAGTGAAATGCTGTGGTTTCTACTTCAAAGTCAATACAATAGACCTTTATAGGATTTTGGACACACATTTCTAAATTTGGCAACAACAATAACAACAAAGTTTAAGCAGGAGAACTATTTATTATGAGCTAGTGTTAAGTTTTAAGTTTACTCTTCAAATTCTAAAAATAAAAATAAGGATTCTACCAGAATTGCTGACAAACCTTCACTCTAGTGTCCTGATCATTCCTGTATGATTTAGCGCCAAAGAATACATTTCACTCCTTCCTTGATGTCAAAGTGGTGTTTCTATATTTATAAAATTATGGGACCCACAGAAACTAAACTGTTTTCTGCAAATGGAATCCTAATGGCTTTTATTGACTCCATTAAAAAAGGGAAGGTGCTGCTTCCTTTTCTTTGCTACAAGCACATAGCTGGTTATTTTATTTGGTTATTGATATTTTGGGGTTGGTACATCACTAGATTTTTACTAAAATGTATGCAATCCTAAGAGTCATATGAATCCAGCTTTTTAAAAAGGAAAAGTTTGTCAATCTCTAAAAATAACAGAGCAACAGCTATTGGAAACTACTCTCCTGTTACTAGAAGTGCTCTTTACTAAAATAATCCAGCCCATTTATACAAACCTGGTCGTCTTGTAATATTGGTAAAGGGGGAGATCTAATTTTAGCCACAAACTTGCCTTCCTGCCTTTAGGCTGACATCTAAACCAACTATCTTCAATTTTATAAACTGAAAACATTCTACAAGCATCTACTGCAGGTTCTGAGGTAAAAATCACATCTACACAGACCTTTTATTGCCTGAAAAAGAAATACTTACACTTCATAATTAAAAACTAAAAGGGCACATAAAAGACAAAAATAATTTGTAATATGTACACATATTAGAAAGGATAAATAGGAAATATATTGTAATACTGCATTAAATGTATGCATAAGTAAATTCCAGACCCCCCCAAATATCGTGTACATTAATTCAAAGGATAAATAAGTGCTAATAGAAGACAGAGAATTTCTTAGTGTAAACAATGCCACAGGCTTTTTAATAGGCCTTTGGGCCAACTTAGAGGAACCATGTATTGCCTTTCACACTCCATACCACTCAATTTTAATAGTACTGTATTCACATATACAATTTCAAGACAGTATAAAAAATTATGAATCTAAGAAGCATTCTTCACACTCAACAAAACAGGCTGCAGACACTCTAAGGATTTTCCGTTCACTTTTACAGGACCACTGGCTGAAGACATATTTATTCATCTGGGAGTTCTTCCTCAAAGCAGTGCAAGAGTCCTCAAATGTAAAAAGTCACATTAGTAATCACTGCTCAAGCCTACTAGTAAAGACTTTTGCACCTAATTTAAATTCTGATTTTGGATTCACACTAGCATGATGTCAAAGTTGTCTCCACTGCCTGCCATGGGTGAAAAAGATGATGATCCCTCTGGTTTGGATAACAAGTGACAGAGAGCAAGGAGTGTTTCTAAACATGAAGCATTTCTCTGCATTCATAGTGTCACATTATTTGTCCTTCAAATCCCATCTATGTATTTCTGAGGATCAGGAGTATGTCAACATAAAAACCCCAAAAATATATGACTTGTTCTGTATGAATGTTCAATGTATTTTCTTGAAGCATGCTCACTGGGATTTTAAAAAAGACAGCTGTGTTATATTAGGACTAATTTCTGGCAACTGTATTTACTGGCACCAGAGAAAATTACAGTTCTTCACCAAAGTACTGATGACATGAGGACTTGTGGCTTGCTGTCTTTCTATGACAGGCTGCGGCCACTAGAAAAAATACATGCGTAGTTGCTTGCACTCTCAGTTTCTTTTAAAAAATAGTTTCTCCCACTGGCCAAGTGCATTGTTGAGCAGTCCCATCTGTGCCACTCTTGTCTGTGGATCAACAAGTGAAGTCTCTCTTCCCCCACGCTCTCAGTCCTTTTCACACTCAGATACCCTCATTCACAACCCTATGAAGTCTGATGAGTTCCTGGTGACAGGCTCTCAAGCGATTGTCTTCAGCACTTCCTGACTTGTGGAGCTCCGATGAAGAAGTCCGCCAACTATCTGTGAGATAGCCACAGAACCATGGTCTGTCTTAACACTGACAAGCACTTCATGTGGGTTCTCCTTCTAGACAAAGCATTTGTCCATTGATAATGACGAAGGCCGCATCCTTCATTAACCTCAGGGTAAGCTGTAGCACGCACTCATGCTCAGTCCAGTTCCAGTGCAATCTCAGGTCTTCAGGATTTAATGATTTCCCCAAAGAAAATTGTTACATAAAATAGAGGATGTGGTCAAACAGTTATGGACGATGAAACCTGAAATGATAAATCATTAAGAAACTTAGAATTACATTATTTCAACTGACAATGACACTGATCCTCCTCCTGCTCTGACAGCTGTTTACTTTTGTTGCCTGAATAGAATTATTCCTGATTTTTCTGGTCTGTGTGGGAGCAGTCAGCCCTATCAATCCCCACTGTCCGCCTCTACTAGAAAACCAAACAGGGCTACAGTGCGTCTCAAGCACTAGTGTCTGTCTGTCTGTCCATACCCTTAACCTGTTACTGTGGTCCTTGGCACAGTTTTGCTTGGGTCAGCCAGATACTGTCAATACTGTTTGGGCATGGCTGATAATAGCAGACAGACTGGGTATAGAGGGACATTGCCCTGTTTTGGGGTGGGGGGAAGAGGTTAACTGTATGAATTTAAGCTCTGTCAAGCCTGCTGACCTCAGCGCCAGAGAACAGCTTCCCGGCTGTTTTGTTTGCCAATACAGATTTAGCTGCAATCGCACCAACTATTTGGACACTGTTGGTAAATTTAAGCCACAAAGCTTAAATGTCTTGGGTTTAATCCTTCTGCAAAATCAGCCTAAAAAAATTCTGGATTTTTTTAAGCAAGCGGCAAATTTTTCAGCACTGCAGATGCTTTTGACCTATTAACAGTAGCCAACTGCAACACAAGTAAGGCCCAAAGACACCTCACTGTTCTTTATACCTTTAGGTAGGGCACATACATCACTCCAGATTGTTTGTATGACGGATAGAGAAGCGGGTTGCTCCAAAGGGTGTCACCAACCTTTTCTATAATAAGTTAGGAGCCTACAGCAATTGAAACTCTAACTCCGCATAAATGTCATGAATCCAAGCAAAAAGGTAAGAAGGGCACCAATATCAAGTTGCTCAACACATCTATCACAAGATTTCTAAATGCCTGTTTAAAAGGCTTAAAAAAAAAATCTATCTATCCATGAAGTAGTAAAAGATGCAGCAGCTTTAAAAAAAGCACAGGTAATGATGCACCTAATACAGTAGATTTACTTAAGTTTTTGTTTGACACATTTTCTCTTCAGTTCCAGAGAAGAGAAAGGCAAACATGCCACACATTCCCCCTGTAATGTGGCACAGTACAATACAGGGATGTGTTTCTCAAATAAAGGAGGTGAACAAAAGAGCTGACATTCACAAAGATGCAGCTCATCCTCTAAGTGAGGGCACAGTGCACTGCAAAAAGGACACCAGGTTTTTGGATTTGTGTAGCACAATAATATATTGGACTATATATAGCATTTCTATTAGAAGTACTTTACAGACATCTGCTAATATCCTCTTCCCAAACTTTTATTTATTTCTCTGTTTTTAGGAACTCAGTTTCTTGGATTTTGTTATGAAATAACAGAAGAAATTAGTATAAATTACTAGGAGTAGAAAAACAGTTCAACTGACAGTCATTACAGGAAGTGATGAACAATGAAAATCAGGGTTTTTTTCTTTCCCAAGCTTAATATCAAATTTTAACAATACAAAGATATTGTAAATACTGACTATAATATTAGAACACCTTGCACTGAATATGTAATAATGTAAGAAGCTATATGCTACAAGCTATTTTTGCTTTATATGTAGCTTCCTTGTTGTCTCATTCTATCACAAAACTACACAAGTAAGCCTTTGTTAACCAGCCAGTTAACCAGCTGCCATCACAAGTGCCTTTTGGTTTGTATTCTCTCAGTGATCTTGAAAAAAATTAAAAGATGAACAATTCATTCTCTGGCTGGAGGCTTTTGTCTATGGGTTTCTTAAAACAAATCAGTTTTGTTGTATCAATGCAAATGCAGTGGTGAACTACATAATTTTTAATGAGAGGTCCCAGAGGAAATGGAATCTCTTTTTATTTTCAAAACTGCAATTGACTTTAAACATCTGCATCTAATCTGCTCTTAATTGGCTTTTCTAGTGCTATTCTGCAGACTTCCATGCAGTGGCTCCACAACATGACCACTGAAAATCAAAGGAAAAAGGAAGGTGGAGAGGAAGCAGAGAGAGCCTGATTTCCCTCAGGTCAAAATTCTTCCAAGACCCTATAGAATCATTGCCTGTATTTATCACAATTTGGCTATTTTTTATTCCAATTTCCAAGACCCTCCTCAAAACGAATCATTAACTTCTTAATTTTTTTTTCCCTCCACTGGACCCCTGAGATTTTTGATTCACCTTTAAGAATCCAATTGTAACCAGTATCAACTGTTTTCAATTCTCCTGAAAAAACACCCAACTCTTTTTGTATGACTCATGCCTATCCCTACTTACGCTTCTGTGTTGCAATGCACCTCAAAAAATGTAACAACATAAGCAGGAGGTCACACTCCATCTCTCTCAGCACAGGGCCAGGTTTCTGTTCCTGCTCATTTTCCTTCTCTCCCTTGGGATGACCATTTCTTTAAAGTGACATTTTTATACATTCTAAAGAAGATATACTACCTACTGGCTGAAGAGAAAATGACATCAGAAGCCAAATGAAAACATACATATCCATGTTTGAAGAAGACATTTCCTAATGGTCAGAATGCAACACTAGATTGAAACCATTCCTCCCAGTTCATCTCCTGGCTTAGGTTTGCTGTCTGTGAAACTGGTTTCATTTTTTGAAAAGTAATTCTGTTGGGTTATATCTACATTTCAGTGACTTTGCTGTAGTATTAAAAATAATCACGTTTGGTGAGAAAAACCCCAGTGAAGTTATGAAATCAAGCAATGAACTACATGATGGCAGAAATCACCAAACCTATCTCCCACTGTGAATTTTCTCTTTCACTCTCATGAGCAAGGGAGTACTACCAGAGAACAGTCCTTAATTCATGCTTGAGGACTGTCAACTTCATCTGCAAGAAATGCTAAATCCTGTCAAAGGATTGTGTTTTAGATTTCCCAAACGATCTTTTTCAATGAAGCAACTGATCCTCTGCAGTCACCTTCACTGCTGTCTCAATTTAGATTCTGAGATGGCACCAGCAATAACGGGAATCTCAACAGAATCAGTGGTGGGATTCAGGTGGGATTCAAGGGGACTTACGGTAGGAATCTACACCAGTCATGACAGAACTGCAAAGGACTTGCAGAAAGGCAGAGGGTCACTGTCATCTCCCCAATTTATGCAAGAAGAGGGATTTACCTACCTGGTAAATTGCCGACTTTCCTCATGTACTTCCATTTCTGTGCTTTTAAATTCATTCAGTTCTTTCCGTATGGCTGCCTAATAAGCAATAATGATACATGCAACCATAAGAAATATGAATCTTAAGGAAAGTAAAGTGTCTAAAAGGAACCTGTCCTTAGTCTTGCAGGTTCTCTTACAGTTCTCATTTTCCTGTCCCCCTTACTGCAACCAACATATTTCTGATCCTCAACATGAATGACATTTTTCAATTACAGTTATATGGAGCAGTAATAAACTACGAAGAAACTCAGTGCCAACAAAGAAACACCAAGTCTACTGCAACGGGTGAATCAACCTCCTGCTGAAATGTGGCACTTGCTACAGACAAAAATGGGCACAGGACTGGATTACCTGCACAACCAATCACTGAGTATGCAGCCAGATGGGATCCAGGCACAGACCCTGAGGAGCTGGTGAGTCTCACTGCCTGCATAGGCATTGTACACACAGCAGGGGCCTCCTACTTCCCCGCTGAAGAAAGGACTTCAGGAATGCAAGAAGAGTAGCATTTCTTTAAGTGAAATTAAGTTACTTGTCTTGATCAGTTTTATGCAAAATGATGTAAAATATTTGGACATTTCAGGCTTGCATTTTCAGCTGGCAGATTCTAACAAAGCAGAAATCCAGGACACTTTATAAATGCCTTGTTTTTTATGTTAATAAAGTGATAAGCAGCTTGCTTCATCAAGTATTGAACATAATTTCTGAAATATTCTAATATATACTACACGGGCTTCTGTTTCTATACCCTAAGTTTTCTTCCCTTCACTGTGGAATGAAACAACAGTTTATCTTTACTCACTCTTTTCTTTCACCATTTTAAATAAAAGCAGTATCATTTCATTAATCCCTAAAGAAATCTCATCTGGTGTGCACGCCTTTCAGTGCAGAACAGGCAAGCAGCATGATAACATTACAGCATCACCAGACTGCAGTCTCATAAATGAGAAACTTCATTTTAAGGAGGGGATAGTTCTGTTTACGCTTTCATGAGACTGCTGTAATAGCTAGGAAAGAAACAGCTATTTCTGAGCACCAAGTGAGCAGCAAAGACATCAGAGCTCCAGCTCCCTAACATAGTTACAGTACAGTTTTCTGCTCCCACTGGAATTAGAAAAATTACTTCCCTGGGAAAAAGGGCAAGGGACTTTCCAGGCAACCCAGGGTCTGCATTTCTGCTCAGGCCAACAAACATGGGGCTCACAGAACCAGCCTTGGGCACTTGTTCACTACAAAATTAATTAAGATTAAAAGCTCCTACCCTCAAATAGGCAGGAAACACCACTGTTTCTTCTAGTGCAGTTTACCCTGGTTAAACCTAGGTAAACCTGAGTGCTCTAACCTCCTATAGACTTCATAAGGACTTGAGAGTGCTCAGCACCTCCCAGAACCCATATCTACAAACATTTCTGGGCACATTTTTAACGTCTCCACCTTGACTTCATATGAGATTCTCCTTTGATTGTCAGATCAAATACTAAATACAAATACTAAAATACAAGCTGAAATAAAATCAGTCCTTCACAGTGCATAGCTAAAAGATAGTGGGTTCTTGCACGTATCAGTTCTCATGCCAAGCACATCTCTTACGATTTCTGTAAAAGCTGTTTCAGACCCAATCCTAAAGGTCCAGCACTTTTTGATACATATATCCTACATCTGTCTTTTTATGAAGTGGTATAGGAGGGAAATGGAAGAGTATTTTATGATACCCTGACTGATCTGTTTTTTAAAAGAGAATCACAGAATTATTTGTCTCATCCTTTGTAGTTAGGCAGAGAACTATTAATCGCAACATGTTGGAGGCAGATTTCCCAAGGTGTGCTGCATGCACATGGTCAGTTCCCACACTGATAGTTGTGGCCAAGAACTCTTGGGAGGATGGAGAAGCTTCTTCCTTTTTTCACTTCAATGAGCTGCAAAAATAACTCTTGGTGGTAGTGACACAGGCTTCTGCCTGTGTCATGCCCATCTTTGTTAAAAATGTGTACCTGGCTTAAAAAGGCTTTAAAAATACAGGAAATACTGGCCTGAACTGCCATAATGGAGGTGGCAAATATGCTCTTAATAAGCACCTGAGTGGGTTTTCTTAGGTGCAAGCAATAGACGCATGGTAGTACCATGACAATCTCACTGCTTCTATCAGATGTCATTCATGATGCCAGCATTGAGAGGATGTAAACCACACAAAAGCCCCCCAAAAGTGACATATGCAAGAGTTTTCTTATAATCTCAGAGTTTGTTCCTTGCCTTGTCTGCAGGAGTTAACCTAGCCCAAGGCTTGTCAGCACGACGGTCGTAATCCGGAGAATCCGTGACCTCCACATACTCATTAAATCGAAGGATTCTTCTTGCTTGAAGTTCAGCCACTGTAGGCCTCAGGCTGAGCTGTAAGTGGGAAGCAGAAAATAGTACTTTTAATAAGATGAAATAAAACAAAAGAAGAGGGTATGATGTAATCTCAAGAGAATTTTAGTGGTATTTCTAAATAGGGTCACTTTCAGGTAGCTATAAAAAGGCACCACCCTGGGAGCGCTGCACGGGAATGGGGAAGCAGCACAACCTAATTTCTTCCATTATAAAAATAGTCTTTGTTGGGCAGGTCACAAAGAATCATGACAGTTATCCCTGGAATATTAATTGTGACTTTGCAACTGTCACACCATTTACCCCACTAGGCAGTAGTCCGTTTGCATTAATGATTACACAGTCTGCCATGTTCAACTATAATACTGAAAATAAGCAGGATTTGGAGGTGCCTCCTAACTAAAAAAATGGGGTTTGAATATCTGGGGTCATTATGATGCCAAATTGTTTCAGTCACTTCAAAACAACATTCACTTTAATTAACTAAAGATGATCATATTAAAGAAACTGTATTTTTGCAGAGAAGGGCAGACTAGGAATACGTATGAAAACTCCCCCATCCTGTCCCAGAACAAACTCCTGAAGTCAGGGCAGCAGATCCATCCCTAACTGCTTTATTTCCAGGACAGAGTGCAATCCCACCTGTAGTAGCCAAGGCAGTTAGAAGAATGGTGAAAGAATTTCTTAGGGCACACATTGCTTTGCTGCTTTCTTTGCTGCTTGAGGGAAGAGTGGGTCTACAAGTACACCTGGACTTGAATATGACAGCATTGGTCATGCTCACAGAGCAAATATGTGTAATTTCTCTCCCCTGCTTACACAGACAAATATTAAGCATGGCCAGACTCCATATGCTTTTCCAGCAGTTACGGGAAACGGGCCAGGATGGAGTTCCTCCCAAGGTGGACTGGGCTTGTACTGCTTTTTAAACAGATTTCTAAACTGGGGGCATGAACTGATGGACATTTGCAGTAATGCATATACATCAATTCTTAGAATAATTGTTCACAAATATACAATACAAAAAACACATCATCACCTTTCTACTGAGTTTACGTTTTATTTCTCTTTTGGCTTCCTGTTCCTCTTCTTCATTTTTCTCTGTTTTCAGAAGAGATAAGAAGGAGTGAATATTTAAGTATTAGAATACTGTATTTTTCTTGGTTGAAAGCTTCATGACTTAAACCTGGCCCGTGTTTCCTCATATTTCTGGGTGATCCTGCCTGCACTGTCTGCTTTTCAGGTTTTGTGTGCTCTTATTTCTTTTCCCTATCCTCATTTCCCCTGATTCTTTAGACATCTCAAGTCACCACTGTGGGTCAGGAACACAGCAGAGGAGGCATCTGTCATTTTCTATGTAACAGCAAAGCAGTACCCTGAAATGCTGGTGTAGCAGAACCCTGCCTAATGTTTCAATTACTTGTCCTAACATTAAAATCACTGTTGCTTTTACTTCCAACATGCCTCCTGCCAACTTCAGAGTCTAATTACTCATAAGGCTCAAGAAAAAACTTTGTTCTGAGCAGCTGAATCAGCTGAGTGTCCTCTACTGCTACAGGATGCAAAGAATCAGTGACAATTTGTTTCACCATCATTTGTTAGTGCAAACTGGTTTTGTTACTTTAATGTTTTTGTTCTGGTTTTGTAATGAGGGTGTGTGATTCAGCACTCAAGCCCTCTTGGTTAAGGGCCACTAGCTAGACCAAATGAACAAGTACAGCAGGAAACGGTACATGCATTTTTTAATGTATTTGGGCATGAGACTGAAATATGCTTTCAATGGATTTCTGTGCTAACCCAACCTGATGTCTTGAGTGAAAAAGCACACTTACAGAGGCATGCTTTTACGGACTCAGCGTTTTTAATAATTGATGTACATTTTGAAGAATATTATTTGCCCTTTCAACCCACCTCTGAGGGTTATATACAATGCTAACTTTGTTGTGGCTGAAATATCCCATCTAGAGATATCTGTAAAATTCTGATCCTGTTTTATTCATGGTTGGGGGTTATGGATTCCACATTATAGTTCAACGCTAACTATAAATTTAAAGGAATTAATCTGTCTGTTGTGGATGCAGCCAACTTGTACAGATAAAAAGGCAGTTTTAAATCCTGTAGTCCTATTTGCCCCTTCTGCTATGGCAAGCCTGCTGTGTTAATGTGGACAACCTGGCTGCAAAGGAGTTTCTGTATCATGACTCATACACTGGAAGCAACATTACGACAGGACACCTCATGGTACTTGAAGATTTCCTTTGCTAACTCAAAGGCTCTCATGCAAGAAGAATATAAGGGAAAGGAGAGGAGAAACAAGTGACAAAAAAAAAAAAGAAAGCTGCAGCAGGAAAAAGGTGATGGCAGCCAAAGACCTGCTCTGTGAGGAGTGTCCAACACTATCCCCAGGTTTCCAACAGCAGGATGCAATTGCACAGGCTTGCTGCCAGGATTGGGTTGGATTTCATGTTGATGGTGATTTTACTGAGATACTGCAATGTGAATGTAGTTTATGGTTTATTAATAGCTTTTCTCGTAAATGGTGAAGATAAGGATGGCCTGTTTCCATACAGGAACTGTAAACTGACCAAAAATGAAGAATGGAGAGTTAAAGATTAATCTACATTTTAACCTTCTTTAATTAATGTATCTATCAATAAAAAAGTTGGGTGTATATAAGGACTTATAACTTTAAATAAGAACTCTTTTTATAGCAACTCTGCCTAACAAAATCAAAAGCTCTCTAGCTATTTTAAGTCAGGTAAATCATCTGTAGGCTTTTCTTTAAACCTACTGTGTTTGCAATCAATAGACACAGTAACCGAGGTAATTAAATAAAACCTATTAATCTGGGGTTAATCATTTTATGCCAATGATTTATGCCAATCATTTGGCATAAAAAATTTTGTCCCCTTATGAACTGAGTAGCTTAGGTCCTACCTCAGAAATTCTCCAGTAGCAGACACAGCAGAAAAAAAAATGCAGCTCAATATACATATCACTGTACTGTCTTTTCTTAATTTAGTTTGTAAAATACATTCTGCATTATTCACATCTTGACATTTCATTTTTATCTAGACCACCGTGTCTCCTAAGATACAGAAATAAGACACTCAATGTAAGAAATAGCAGTTCGCGCTGCTTAATTCATACCTTAAGAAACAACTACCAACAGCACAGCCACCTGAAATAGTTTCTTGGGGGAGGATAAAATAACTCAAAAAAGTTGCTGTGGACGTTTAGGAAGGTTGAAGGTTAGCTGCCTATTTCAAGCTGTAAAGCTACCTCACAGTGGGTAGCAGATGACTGCATAAAGGGATGGCTGGACACAAGAAACCACTTAGAAATGGGTAATGAGGAAGGCCATCATCTTAGCTGCTGGGCAGAGGATCCAGGCAGGTCCTGGAGAAGACTGTCGAGGAAAGCTGGAAGCCCACTCTTGGAGGACAACGCCAACAGCAGGCACCAAGAGCTTTCTTCACTCCCAGGTAAAGCAGGAGGCAATGAAACCCACGGGGAACAGTCTTCTGTATGAGAGGTCAGGAAGCAGGAAGGGCATTACACATCCAAGTTGCTTCACTTCTGGGAATAAACTCAAGAGCTAAAGGAAAAGGACTGAAATCTGGTGGCTGCTGCTAATATAATGAATCTGCTGGTCAGCAAGTGGCCCTTCATCTATGGCAATGACTCATACTAAAGCACCTACTTCACATCTCCAGCCTGCTGGGCAGAGTGTTGCTGCTTTAAGCTTGGTGCTACAAAGGCATTGTTGATAGGATATAAATTCCTATCAACAGTAAAACCTACAGTGTATTTTCCTTCTCTTAAGATAAAAGTTTTGAAAGTTACCATAGTTAAGATGTGTAGTGCTAAAAAGAATGGGTCTAGTGCTCCTGCTTCCTTCATGTGTTATGGAAAATTCCAGCTGGAGGGCCAAGTTTTGGCTGCAGGTACAAACTGACTCACTTGCCCAAACAGGAACACATTAATGCATAGGAACACACTCTGGCTGCTTTCCACCTTAAAACAGATCTAATCTGTGTGATATGGGGTAAGAAAATATAAATACAATGTTCCCAGCTGCAAGTGCCCTCCTCAGATGTCCTGCTGCTGCCATACAGGCAAAAGACCAGCACAGCAAGTGCCCTTGCTTGCAGGAGTCCTCAGTTGGATCCCAGCAAAACTATGGTTTTCCTCCTTCCCTGCCTGCAGCTCCTAGGAGGTCAAACTGGGATTGAACTCCTAACTGAAGCAATTCTGTTTAGCATCACTTAGCAAGCCAAACAAGCAGTTTCCCTGACATCTATACATTACAGCTCCTGCAATTTTTGCCATATTAAATCCGGCCACCACCTGTTCTGTGGGATATTTGTTTTGTAGCAGAAGGGGAAAAGAGAAGAGAGGATTGTTCTGCCTGAGGACTGCTCCATTCTTGACCACAAAGTACTCCCGCAGCATAAAACCGAACTTTCCACTGTGCTCCTATGGGATTAGCTATGTTTAGACTTCTCTGCGGGCTTGCAGGGAAAGAGAAAAAGGCAAACAAAGTGCTTGCCTCTTGCAGCAGTCTGGAACACACGAAGTGGTTTCTCTTTCCTCATTTTACAAGCAATGATAACCATTAATATTCCTTAATGAGCTAACCTCTGTTTTCTACAAAGCCAGTACCGTCAGGCATGCAGGTGCACAGCACAAGAAGCTCACTGCCCCTTACAAATACAGGAAAAAATACAGTTATCTTAATCCAAAATTCCTGGAAGAATAAAAAGGTTCTTTGCCACAATGCAACACTATAAATATTACTGGCTCAGAGCCAGTACACAAGAAACTTTTCTTTATTAAAAACACAGGGCTTTATCTATTCCTTCAAGTTCACTCCTGAGTTATCGGAACTTTGTTTTAGTGTGGGAAGACTCAGAAGTCTGAATAGCTTTACCCAAATTGTTTTTATAGAAATCTGCCTGCATGTCTTATGATCATGCCCTGTCACAGGATTTTCAGTAACTGGTTTATCTGGAAACATTGTCTAAACAAAACTTCTTCCCAGACAGATTTTCTCACTAACTGGAAATACAGAAAAATTAAAAATACTGACTTCTGAACTTCTTAAAATATTTGGGTTGGACTTAATCTTGAAGTAAACCTTTGCACCTTTACCATTTAATGTAATCTTAAAGTCTGATAAATATTACTCAAAATGCTACTTTCAAATATTACTTTTCCTGAGCTGCAGTTTACATACACGCAATAATATAACCCCTTCTGCCCATCCACTGCTTAAAAATAGGAGGAAGGAAACTTCATGAAAGAAATCCCAACTTGTTCACCAAAGCTGCCTGCAACAATGGCATTTAAGAGACGGGGATGTAATAATTTTCAATAACTAATATGACTGCCCTGGAGCTGAGAGAGAACTTGCACCCTTAAGGGGCTCTGAGTCAGACTCACCACAAACCCAGCCTTGCTTTAGTTTCCTTTGCTTTTACAGATCACTATCAACTCAGAATATTTTATATCTTGGTGATGAACAAAAGGCAGTTCTGGATTCTCTATGTGCTTGCCAATGACTGTGACTGCTTGTGATTTATAACCTTTATTTTTTGCTCTCCCTTGCCCCTTTAAGACAGCCCCCTAGCAGCAGCAGGGGAGGACGGTCGGAGGCACTGAGTGCAAAGCCTGGCATGCTGCCAAAAACTTAAAGTAAACAAGCTGAAACAGGAGAAGAAATCCATTAACTGCTTTCAAGTCTTAAGCTACTTACTGCAAAAGCAATGGACGGGATAAACAGTGGCAAAAGGGATATTAAATACATCGCAGGTTCACTGCTAGATCAGTTATCCTGAGATGAGCGAAATAGGGCAGTAAGGAAGCCCAGCTGGCGCTCCCAGCTCAGTGGCCATATCCTGGCCTACCAAACAGTTTTGGAATTACCTTTGTCACACAATCCAGCACAAGCGGATATAAAAAAAAAGGTTTATATTTTATCTTTATCTATGCAATCTATAGGTTCAGAAATTACAGTCTTAGAAAGTCTATTCACATTACACACTGGACAGGAGTCCCCTGACCCCACCCCTGTGCACCACAGTGCATGAGCTGTAGCTTCCCTTTTCAGTAAGATGTGGCACTATTTGGCTTTTGAGAGCTTGAACAACAGCACTAGGATTTTATTAGCATGGATGGCTGTCTAAAAGCCAATAACTGCTATGTCTCTTTGATTTGCTGGCCTAATCAGGTGGCAGAGTGATCAGTCCATGGATTTTGTCAGGTAAACAGCCCATTTTCTTTCCTTCCATTAGCATGCTGTACACCAGGGTTGCACAGATGAACTCTCAACTTTTCTGAACAATTGCTGGAAATAACGGCATTATACCTGCTCTTTCATCAAGTGGGGGAAGTTCTTATACCTTAAGAATAGAAGAGGGTTTTGATTTCTTGCTATGCGTGAAAGACTTGCATGTGCATTTTCTTCATTCATTTCTTCTACTTAGGCATGAAGTGCTAGGCTACCCTTGCAGAACGAACACAAGGCTAGATGGAGCTGGGCATGGCAACTATTACAGTATGTCTTTAGGTAACATCCATATTATGGAAAGATTCATAAAGGAAGACAAAAAAAACCCTCCTGTTCTGAAATGTCTGACAGCCTAAGAACAAAACCAACATAAGTAAATGGAGAATAAGTACATAGGGTAAACGTCCAATGCACTTCACTCCTCTGCCCCTGACTATTTGAATTATTCAATTCTTCACCAGGGATATTATGGAAGTATTTAATCAATGGGAAGCTATTACAGAATCACAGAATCAACCAGGTTGGAAAAGACCTTTAAGATTCAGTCAGAATGTCTCATGCAGGTTTCAGTACAGAAGACATTTATGTCAAAAGTGGATATGAAGGCTAGCATGCTGATGTAATTGTCATATATCTATTCAGTTTCCCCTGAACACTTCGCCTTTCCTCTTTCTACTCCTCCTTTCAAACTCTGCCCTTATTTCCCACTTCCCACCTCCTACTGATACTCCCTACTGCTTCTCATAAAAAGTAGGCAGAAGTTTAACCAGCCTAGACCTACTTCTAAGGGGTATCTAAGTCATTCCTGGTGTTTGGAGCAGCTTCAAGAAGCGGGATTGTGAGAAGCAAAATTTGGCATACTGAGTATACAGTTTTCACAGCTACCATTACTGGTTAGTATATAAATCTAGTATTGACACATTATTTTCTAGAACATAATTTTTCTCCAGTTATGGATCTAACACTGCAGCAAGAATGGCAGGCTTCCATATGAATCCAACATATGCTCACTTTTTAAGTAAATACTAGATGAAACCTGAATAAAATACTTACGCTTCAGGATGTTCCTTTGCTCAAGCTCTTCAGTTGTAGGCCTCTGGCTAAGTCTCCTGTGAGAACAAAGTGACTGATTTAAAACCAGATCCAAATAATACATTATGATTTGTAATACAGCTTAAAAGGTGTTTCTCATATGGCCAGGCTATTCTTTGCCAGCAGAGGTGTTCAACAAATCAGGTAATTTCCAGACAGTTAAATAACTGTGCATGTAACCACAGTACTGCATGGCCATTTGGTTTAATATATGTACTGTTGCCACTCAAGACACATAAATAACTGATGCCTGCATAATATTAAATAAATTGTATCAGCAAATTTAAATTCCTCATTTACAATAACAATTTTATAAAAAAAAAAATCAAAAACCTTTTTTGTTCCCAGGCACCATCATTATAAGATATGCAACTAATTGCAAGGTTATTCTCAGGTATTTTGAATTAAAATCCTATTCATTAAAAAAACCCACAAAAGCTGTGCATTACTCATAGTTATCTACGTACAATTAGGAGCTTTAATAGAATCTTAATTTTATTTAGTTAC
This sequence comes from Psittacus erithacus, assembly GCA_009867235.2. NCBI lineage: Eukaryota > Metazoa > Chordata > Aves > Psittaciformes > Psittacidae > Psittacus > Psittacus erithacus. The sequence goes on along the minus strand of WYDI02141595.1, from coordinate 50,786 downwards.
CTATAAACTGCCATTAAAAAAAATACTAATTTTCTTGTTTGTACAGTGGAGAACATGTTTGATGCTGTCTCTATGTTGCCTACTAGACAAGTTCATTTGTTCACTTGAGAAAAGCAGCAAGAAAATACTCAGCAGTAAAATTTATTAAAATATTATTATGTTAAATATAGCTGCCTCTCTGTCCAGCAAACCTCACACAGTTCACTATGGATCATCTTCAGCTTCTGATTCAAACCATGCTTGGACTTTCAGGTTTGGTGGTGAAGACTGGCAGGTTTACCATGGGTGACCAGCCCCTGCTGCAGGAGGCCCCAGGCGGGACCTGACCTGACTCTACCCAGCTGTGGGAACAGGTTTCCCATCAGACCTCGATGCTGCCAGGTGCTGAGCACCACCGCAGGAATTTTTAAGGAACTGGCATCAAACTTGGATGTGATTTCAGGCATGAGCACAGCCCTGGCATGCATGGACATTGTCTCCTGCTACCCCAGCTTCCGGGCGGAACCACCAGTGTCCCTGCGCAAGACGTTCAGGGCAGGAATCAGAGCAGCTTCTGCATTTCAAGCCTCTGAGGGACACTGACAAGCAGGATGTGATCATCAGAGCTGGGATTCAGTCAGGAAAGCAGAAATAACAACCACACCACTTTATTAGCAGAAGAAAAATGACCCTTGGGCTCTACACAATAGATGTGTCACTGTCATGGTTAAGGGATGAAGGAAATGACACAGCCCATCGTCATAGAGCAACTCAGCTCATCTTCTAAGTGCTGATGCAAGGCTGTGGTACTCTATACTGGAGCAGTACTGTCTGGACTACCCAGTATCTGGAAATCTCCAATAAACACAGGACATCCTCTAAATCTATCTGGACATTTCTGAGCACATGAGAAACAAGGACAGGTCTGGGAAAATCCAGACATTTTGTAGTCTATTCTCAGAGATCATGAAAGCCAAAATTAACATTTATAAGGATTTTTAAAAGAAAGAAAAAGCTTGTAAAAATGCAAGTGAAAATTAATCTTTTTTTAATGCGATGTTCTCAAGTCCAGAAAGAGAAAGTTAAACAGCATGAGAAAGACATGCCTCAGAGGTGGGCGCAGTAAACAAAGTCTGCCTCCTTCCATTTCTTTTGCTGGAACCAGCACATGAATAATGAGAGAGCTAGAGAACACGAGGAGGATGGGGAGGGCATGAATGAACATGCACAGGCATGCCCCATGTGGCAGGAACTACTGCTCTGACCAAGATGGGTATATATAAGTGCAAGTCTTTGCTAACCAATTTGAGAAAAAAGTTGAACCACAGCACTGAATACTATGGAGTCACTCTTATTCTCTTCCTCTTTATTCTTTTTATTTTTAAACCAAACAACCCAGACCCTGATAAAGCTTTCAGATTTGTTTCCTGCAGGACAAAAACACATTATTGACATTTTAAAGTTTTGTGAGAAATAAAAATACTGTTTTCCAGACAGCTGTAACACAAAGATCTTGCACTGCATATTGGGCTGCATTTAAACTTGAACCCGGTGTTTTCGATTCTCTTCCTTCATCTTGGCCCAGTGAAACCCCATTTACCCTGCAACTGATACCTCACTAGCTTCGTTCCAATCTGATGTCTGATTTCCTGCCTCTCCTCTTCAGATGTCCTCTGCAAGATGTTTTTGTCTTCTAATTCTTTCTTAGACGGTCTGTTGCCAAGTTTGATAGCAAGAGTATCCCTTCGACGAATTTTACTTGCCAAAGAGCCTGAGGAAAGGAGGAGAAGGGTAGATTCAGTTCATTCACACTTAGGTTACAGACACAAACTCTGAGTAAGAACTTGAATACCTTCCCAAAGCAGCCATGTTCCCACATGCAGAAGAATTTTAATTAACATCAAAAGAGAAGTAGTTTTAGCTCAGTTCACAACAATAAAAAGCTGAAAGGCTTGGATGAAAAAGCTACCAGCCACATTGGTAGAGGAGTGTCACAAACATCACTTGTCATCTGTGAAGTGACAGGATAAAAATGACAAATCTATCCTTAAGTGTCTTTGAAATCTGATACATTACAGGTTGGTTTATTTATTCATTCAGTATATTTAGCAAGCTGCTGCTCTTTTTCTTCAGCCTTAAATGGTTTAGTCTCATTCTGTCATAATTTCCCTCACTCTCTCAGTTTTTTTTCAATCTAATACCACTTAGTTCTTGTATAGTGCTTTTAGGCTTTGATTGATTTGTAAATTAAAACAAAAATACAGTTTATAAAAGTGCTCTGAGTGCTTGTAAAGTGACCTAGACAGGAAGCCCCAGACACTGAAGCAATCTGTTTGTCCATAAAACAGATATACTAGGGACAAGGGCCATGCAATTTCGTTAGTCTTAGCCACAGCCGGATGCGGAAGGAAGGGTATTTTTCATGGCCTTTAGTCCTTCCCTTGTATCTTGATATTTTTTGACTGATGGGGGCTACCTGTGTCCTAGGTTGGCAGATTTTCACCACATCATAACACAGTTTGGTAACACCTCAAACTCCCAGCTCACTTCTCGTAAGACGTGCTGCTGCCTGAATACATGACTTTTTGGTTGCTACCACTTTGCATGGTATTAAAACCAAATGCAGAACTGCAGAAACTTCAGCTTCTTGATCTATCTGGCACATCAACTTCTGCTGCACCAGCGGCCAAGGGAAAAACATAAACATTCGTTTTCCCTCATCGCCCTTTGGTACACAGCACTTCGATTTCAGGCAAAGGTGCAGCCATCGGGTGAGCAAGATCAGGGAACTGATTCTACTGAAAATCAGCTCAACAACAGCCACTGCTGCAAAAATGAACATGAGCGCTGGCCTAAGGGAAGAATGAACAGCTGGGAGCAGGGATTAGGCAGAAGGTGGGCAGGACAACCCCCTTCAGCAGCAGCAAGGACATCTGCCAAATTAGGGTGATAATATAGTCATGACTCCAGATGAAACTTCAAAGCTGTAAAATTAGATGTAATCCACTGCGATCTTCTCTGTCTGTTAAGGTGCTCCAATGCTTAAAACATCCTGATCAAAGAGGAACAAATTACTTTGAGACAGTGAAGCTGCTGATTGATGGACTTCCTCTACTGTCTATCAAAGACTGTTAACTCCCACAAGACGCTCTGGGATATCTAGTTCCTGTGTGACTAGCTGAAAGTCACACTGGTGTTTTAAGGGCAGAAGCTCATGACATGGGTGAAACAAATCAATGGCTTTCTGATGTCTTAAAGTGTGAGCCTTTTTCCACCCTCATGTTCTTTTGAGCCTGTTCCTCCTATTTCCATTCCCATCCTTGCAATGCTTGATCTGCTCTCACCATTGCATAGGCCCCAGAAGGTTTCTGATCACAGCTGTTTGGGATAAGTGGGACACTCATTTCTTTGTAGTGGCAAAATAGTAAATCATCTAAACCCAGCCCCATGCTGCCATACCGCTCTTTAATTCACACTAGCATGGGTCAGGCATGCTCACATAATGCAATGTGGAAAAGGTAACCTGCAACTTCTTGGTGGGATGCTTACTTTCAGCACTTGCATTATCATCATCATCATCATCATCTGTGTACAGTATTGGCCCATCAGAGTCTGAGTCGCTGCTGTGGCTCTCTCTGCTACTTTCACTCTCAGGAGGAGCAGCAGTGTCAGAAGCTTCCTCTGCAAGCTCAGAGTGTGCCTGGTCAGGTGCCTCCCCTTCCTGGTCTTCTTTGGTAGCCAAGCTGTTAATTCATAAGCAGACACGGTGTCACATTAACGCAAGCAGCACAGAACACAAACGGGAGACAGACTGTATAAGCAAGTGTGAAAATAAAAGTTCTGTTATTCAAATTAACTTCTCTCTTTCTAAAAAAATTACATATATAAAACATATATAAAGCATGCAGATGTGTACACGTATGTGTATGTATGTATGTTACGAAAAAAGCTGCAAATGATTCGGAATGATGTGCTGCAAAGCCTGTACAAAATAAAATCCTAATTCTATTTTATTGCCTATGTGATATGACCAACAGTGTATAAAGGTTACTAAGAAGAGAAAAAAGCTCATAAAGTTGAGGGTGAGAGAAGCAAGTCATAGAGCAGATGGGAATGCAAAGCTTCCTGTTCTGGAAGTGTATCTCTATTTATTTTAAATACAGTTTTACTGCTGTTGAGACAAAAATATTCATGCCCATCACTGATGTACATTGAAAACAGCAGCACAGCACCCTTTGCCTTAGGAAAATCTTTATGTAAAGGAAGAGCAGAGTAAGGGGAGAACCAGTACAGTATCCTAATGCTGACACAGATGTACTAGAAGGAATTTAAAGGAGTCTTTAGGCCACTGACATCTAGACTAAACCCTCTTGGGTTGTTATGAAAGCTCCTGTGCAGGGAAAAGACAGATTAATAAACCATTTCATTTGCTGCCAAGTATTTCTTTTAAAAAATGTAATTATGACCTTTCTCTTGACTAGATTTTATAGTATCTAAGACTTAGACAAGCTACTAGGCAGTGACAGACCAAACACCTACTAAGCAAGGCTTGAAACTGTCATTCTCAAGCGTGCACATAAATTCAGCTATTGAATTGAGAGCTTTAGCAGTGAGATACTTAATGATATCCACAAAAACCCAAAACAAAACACAAAACCCCTTGTAACTCAGCAGTATTTCTTGTTTGCCTTTACGAAAGAGAAATAAAAGTGTTATCAGCTACTGGCTGAACTGCTGAACACAGTGGTCACATTAAGCCACACAACAATATAGGAGGCAGGTTATGAGCAATGACCTTCTTGGGAAAAATGAGGTACAGCAGGTGACTGGCTGAAAGGCACTGGCAAGGGACAAAATGTGCTGTAATGCAACACAAACCATTACCAGTCAGCAGAAGAAACAAGAGATCCCCATGTGCCTGCAGCATCCCTTACATGTGGCTTCCTTGGCTGTGGGTCTTACCATTCACCCATGACAGCCACACCACCTTACCTCTTTGTGTCTCCTCCACCAGCATCTGGACCAGTGACTAGGGCATCGCTCTTGTCTGTGCCATGCTCAGTCTGGAGAGGAGGCTTAGTATCTGATCCAGGGACAGCTGGCCCTGCCACCCAGCCATCTGACACATCTTGGGCATCTGAAGAGACAGCGGGCTGACCAGATCCAGCAGGAAAAGGAGACAGAAGCGGAGGTGGAGGAGGGGCAGAGGTGGGAGGAGGGGGGACAACAAGCTTGCTCGCTTGGTTTGCATCCTCCGTTTCTGAAATTAGTATGGAAGGTTGCTCAGGTTCGAGTTTTTTTGCCTTTACTTCCAAAGTGTTGGCTGTGGCACCTAAGGGGGAAGAAGCAGCTCCATCTGGTGCTGTTCGTGGGGCTGAATGTTTCCCAGTTTTTTTCTTGCCCCTGGGAGTCCCTGATGTGCTCGATTTGCTGGAAGTCTCCTTAGAAGCCTTGGGATGAGATGATGTGGATGGAGATGGTGATGAAGAGGACTTAGAGACTGGTGGTTTTTTCACATGAGAGGAACCAGCTAAAAGAAGAAAAGAAAAAGCCTTTTACAGTCTCATAACTATATGAACTTTGCACCATTCCTTCTCCATGTATTGGAGTGCTGGCATTTAAAAAATGAAAAATATTACACTTGATAGTTCTACAATCCATTTATATGCTGAGATGGGTAAATGTTGCTGTTCAGATTTCTCCTTTAAGATGGGAAAAACTGAAACCATGCTAGAATCAAAATCTCACGCAAGAACAGCGGAGAGGTTCAACCTTACAAATGAGTGATTCTAGCATTCTGCATTGGCCCATTAAAACTTGCCTGGACAAAAAGAATCCACTATTTATTCCCAATGTGTTTAGCGCCCTATTTAAGAAGAAAAACCCTGCTACTAGATGCTAGATTAAATTGTGTGACCTTTCCTATTATGTGAATTTTCATCTGAGCACTAGCAGAACACCATGATTTTCCTTATGCTTTTCAGTGAACACCTCAGGACCATTACAGATATCAATTACTTTTCACAATGTTATTGCAAGTGGTGTGCTCCTAGTTAATCGCAAGCAGCACAGGGACAGCAAAAGAAGATGTACTTTCAAGTCCAGCTGGGCATGGTCATAAAACAGAGGCAGAAACAACTGATCTCACTCAGCAGAAATGCTCTCCAGAAGGGAGGAGGCATTGAAGGCCTCTTGCATATACTGGGAGTTTTAATCTTACCAGTGACCAACTCAGGTAGCCTTGAAAATGTAGTGAAACAAGGTTTTGACACTAGCTGTACAAGCTAGTCCTTCGATGCTGCTGTTTAATCCTGTGACACTTACCATATTGAAGCATTTATGTACAATGCTCAAGTTTGAAAGATATTTCATCCAGCCTGCATGCCCATGTGCATTCCAGTCACATTTCTGATTGTTGTGTTGATGCACCCATCATCTGGACTGGGAGCATCAAACTTCTGACTTTCATTTAAAAAGCAATAAAAATGACAACCATCTTATGATCCAGTCCTTTTCATCAAAATGCATCCAACTCAAACACGTCTGCTGTAGTAAAAACGCATTATCTTCCAGAGAACAAATGAAAGCATTATAAAGCTACATAAGCAGCCTTGCGGCTAAGCTTATTAAGTCAAACAGAAAGCTGTAACAAAAATCTCCTGAAAGGCCTACTTTACTTATAGGCATTTAAACAAAAACAAAACCCCAGCAGATTAGGATAGGCCCAAAATACAGATACTGGCCGTAACAAGCTCAAGATATAAAAATAGCTTTCACAGTGAGAGTGTTCTCAGTCTCAAAGACGGAAAACAATTCAAAAGACACAATATACTGTCCTCTTCTGTGGCTGAGTGTTATGATTTATAAACAGAGTGCTGTGAGGCTTTCAGTACATCTGGAAAAATTCACAGAAACTTCAGGCAAATCACTGTCCCTCTTTGTGCTGCAAGGTCATTGTAAAGGGCATTGTACCAAATCCACTGATACTGCACTAAGCATCCACATCAAGTACAAATCAGTGACTTAATTTATCAGCAAATCAAAAGGAAGCAAAGAAATGGTATAGGCAGCAGTTCCTAACTGCAGTGGAAATAGATGGTGGCTCCAACCTGCATATTACGTAGTGGAAACCTCACTGAGTAAGTGTATGGTAGTAAGAAAGGGCTCTGGTTCTCATACAGCAAAGCACTTCAACACAGGCTGGAAGTTCAGCAGAACCAGTTACATGCTTATACTTCTTAAGAAGTCCAGCATAATACAGATATACAGCCACATTATAATTATTGCTGGGAAAATGTCAAAAGATGTTTCCATTGAAAAAAAAGCCTTAAATTATTCTCAGAACCTTTCTGGACATGAATCAGATACAGAAACTGGAATAATTTCTCCTAAGAAAAATCCTCCTGCATTTTTTTGTAGGTCAAAAGTGCTGTTGCTAATGTTGTTTTTGACTGGGCTGGCTGACAATTTTCTGTCATGCCTCTTTGTCGGTGGAAGATTTGAATTTTGATTAAATGAAAAATTTCACGGCTGTTATTTGCCTTTTGGCACATGTCCATGCTCATGTTTAAGTCCCCTTCTCCAAGTTCCACTACTTCAGTTTGAAAACCTGCTTTGATACCCTCAGGAGAGCTACGGCTCAGTTGTTACTCATATTCCTTTTCTCCTTCACAGGATGGATCACTGGCTGCATCATGCATTCACTTTCACAGGGATCAGACAAACTTCTTGTACTAATGGTGCTCCCAGTCAGCTCTACTTATAAAGTATTGCCTCACTTCAAATGATCACAATGTACTTTTAATATTGGAAGAAATTGCCAGAAGAACAGGTACTATTTTATTAAGGGACACATGGACGTATTTTACACCACTATGATCTGAAGCATTGCATGATGTTTCAGCAAGACTACTGGAAGACAAATCTGGAATATTAATGTATTTGAATTTAAGAACTCGGATACCTGAGTTTGTTACCAGTCACTGGTCTGAACATTTCTTAATGCAACTGGCTGTTTTATTTCTGCTGTTATAAGGTTCCTTCACCAAGAAGAACTGAGTTTTCCAGCTGCATGTGAAATACACGCAGCAGATTCTGGGTTTTCAAAATGTTTATGCTTGTGGTCATCTGATGCAGTAGGGACAGTTAATACCAAGTTAATGGATATTTTATGGCAGAGTTGTTATTGTAACTCTAGCAGTCTTGCAATGTTTTCAAACAGTCCTCTTCTGTATGCTTCAAATACAAAATGAGCCAAAATGTGCAAGCTACAAAGGGGTATACTTGGAAAGAAAACTGGAGGGACTGAAGGGCTTTCAAAGACTTACAGAGGACTGAAAACACAAGGCTTATATAAGTTTATCAGTGCATATATACAACCCATTCACCACAATACTGCCTGTGTTCAAATTATATTTGGAGGCTTTAATTTTGGTCATTATCTAAATTACAACTATTTAAACTCAAAATCAGTACCTTAAAAACATCTACCTATAATCTGTAATCTAGTATCACTGCTGAATTTCAGTTTAAAAGTATAGGGATAAACACATCTGCTACATGCCTGATGATTGACATTTTCCATGTCCAGTGCACATTTAGAATCACAGCAAGGCAGCAACCATCTCAGGGAAGCCTGGCTATTTCTAATGGTTACAATTCTTTTAATTCTTTTGCTTGTTTTTGTTTGGTTTGTTGTTGCTTTGTTCTGTCAGGGTTTTTTTCAAGTAAAACAACTGGTCCTCAACAGTCTTCAAAAATTCCTTCACAGTTCTTTTACCTCTCTGAGATCTTATAATCTTGTCAAATTAACTGCAATAGGAGATATCTCCAGCAGAAAGTTACAGCAATGCTACAGCAATTTCACTTTGGGACACCTCGTATGTTTCGTTTCAGAAGACACCTTTTTCCCCGCTGATTCTTCAGCGGTTCTTTGGGTTATTTTGTTGCCAGCATTCACACACGAACTGGGAATTCAATATTGTCTCTGGTGTGCTTGGTGTTGTGCACACATTCTTTAAACAGCAAAGTGATCTGTCTGGGGTGTTTGCAGACAGCAGAACCAGAGCTCAGCAGGAAGCTGAGCAGGAAAAACATCCATGGCACGCTCTTTAATAACGCTGCTATGTACAAAGGCAGAAGTTATTTGTCAGACCAAGCCAAGCATCCCCATGCACATGCGCCCACCAGAACTGGCACTGCCTGTGCAGTACTCACCAGTGTCTCGATTTGCACTGTGACTTGTTGGCTTGGGTGGTGGGAGAGGAGGCTGCTTAGCAGGAGCCTTTCCCTTTTTTTTAGCATGAGGTGCTTCGTTACTCTTATAGCTGGTGGTGGTGGAAGCAGCAATAGTGTTTTTTGGTGGTAGCGGAGCTTTTTTAGATTTAGGCTTAGGCTTGGGTAGTGGTGGAGCATGGGATGCCGGTATTTCTGGGTAGTGATCAGTAGTGCTCTCTATGGATAAGAAAGTGAACAGAAGCCAACACATATAACGCCACATACATTCAACAACAAGCCTGACAACAATGACTATTTTTTGCTGCTTGAGCTCTTGGGAATCAGGAGAGACTTCATCTTCTGCCTCTTACTGAAGTATTATCCCAGGAAAAAATAATCATCCATCTCAATTCAAATCCTCCTCATGGAAGATTTTTGCCTGGCACTTTTCTCAGTCTCATCTACTGCAGACCTCCAAGAATCATTCCTAATGTTCAGTACGCCCAGCTAGACTACTGGCTGAAAATTAAACAAGGGAAATGACATTTACTCTCCTAACAAATTCCCTCGGCTTCTTTCCAGCCCTCTGAGAACAAAAGGCTATAAAACTCAGATTCACGTGAACCTGAATGTGAACAGGGCCATTCTCTCAGCCATGGTTTCAAATATGGCTATGCAGCTGAAACTTTCATCTGAAGCAACCCACTCTCCTAAGCTGCAAGCTGCTTACTCCCAGCAACGTTATTTTGGGTATCTTCCCCAGGGTATTTCTACTCTTCACAAAGAGATGAAGCTAAATCAAATAGCATATCATTTGCCATGGGAATGCTCTCCTCTCCTGCAAGCTCTTTGGGTGCTGTTACAAGACTGCACTTTCAAGAATCATCATTTCCTTAGTCAATACAATTTGGACTGTATATATAGTGTCATGCAACAGAAATGGCTCTGTAGAGTGAAAGAGGCAGCACTGAGGACCCAATGTCCACAGTGTGCATTCCAGGAGACAGCTCTGGACTAGCTTCAGGCTAGTGCTGTAGATTGCATGCCCAGTAATGCTGAGAGCACAAGTTCCTGAATGCATCTTTTGTCTTAGCTTCATCCTAAAGAAACCTGTCTTGTGTGTTCTGCAAACCAAAGAAGGGTAAGTGGGAATGTGTCATGGAAATTAACTTCAAAACTGCATGCCTAATGCCAACTGTACTGTTAATGTAGGTGAGCCATTTATAGTCAACATAAAATTTTGCAACGTAATCACTATGGTTGCAAGACTAGCTGTTCCTAGATGGGAACAGCTGAAGTTCCCAGATGGGAATCTTTATCTATTCACCTACACCAACTCTGTCCGTTTGGCCTCAAGATAGCCTACCCAAACCTTCCAGAAAAAAGGTATCATAAAAGCAAGAGCATACCACCAGAATCATATTGGCTTTATTTCCATGTTACTAGAAAATACAGTGGTTGGGGAAGAAAGGAGCCAAGCGAACATTGCAAGGACTTCTATCAGTCTCTTATCACTCAAGAGAAAACCAATTCATTTCTTGCAGTATATTCGTACTAGAGCCTCACAGTTACACATACTAAATGCCCATTCCTCATGCTTTTCTTTCCCACGTAAAAGATTCCCAAGAGATAAGCAGCACCTTTCCATTCTAAGATTAGTAGATGAAAGACAAATAATGTGTTTGACAACAGAGACATTCTTCATTTCAGAGACAAAGCCTTTTCAACCTCTGGTTTAAGGCTTGTTAACATGGACCTAATGCGTCACCTGCAGTTATTAAAAGCAGCATGCACACATTATATCTCTTAATGAACTGAAGGAATTAACACCAGCAGTCCAGTGGCTTCGTCCTTCATTTCCAGCCCATTATAGACTAATACGGTTTTGCTAATATTTTGCAAAAACCACTGCACAGCAATGTTTTACAGCTTTCAAACAGATTCTTTTGAGCAGATCCTTGTACTGCCTTTTTGTTTTACAGAGAAAGAACTCTGAACCAGATAAAGACTTTGGAAAAGAAAGAAACATACGTATTTGTTACATTTTGCTCCCCTCTTTCGTAGCAAAGTGCATCTCCTTGTGAAATTCTACCTACCTTCATTCAAAGTTGAAAAACTGATTTAATTCTGAAAAACCAGGACAATTAAAAATTTAACTCCATCTATAACAAACATGGCAAAAGAACATTTTATATTTTAAAGATCTTGAAGGCCACAACGATCAGAAAGAATTTCAAATGTAAAAGATTTTTTATGTACCTTTTACTTATAGGTCCAACATGCTAAAATTTTATTTACTAATAAGAAAAAAAATTAAAACTTGTGTACTTATACACCATTACCGTGTTTTGTTTCCAGTCATATTAGCAGAGAAAATACTGAAAGGAGAACGATAACCTAGTAAAAAGAAATACATCAATCACCATATTCTAAAGTAAAACAGTGCAGTTATATAGAATCTCAGTCAATCTACATTACAGTATGTAACTGATTAAATAATGTATATTAGAATTTATCTTCTAATTCAGGGAAAAAGTATAAAATATAGGGCTAAAGCTTTACTTAGTTGCAAATAAATACATCTTAGTGACAATCAACTAATAATTTTCAATTTTTCTTTAGAGAAATAAAAAACTATAAAGGAAAACAAAAAATTAAATGGTTCATTCACATCAAAGTTCTTGCTTGTAGACTTCAGTTGTGATTAAAACTGGCAATTTATATAACATTTATTTTAAATTAAAAACTATGCCATTGCTGGGATCATTTTTATATAGGACCACTCTTTCCATGCTGTTATATACATCACGCCAAAGGCTGGCAGACCCTCTGTGCACAGCAGCATCCTATCTGCTCAGTCACAGCACTCACCAAGTCTTGACTGCCCCTTCTTTACATACATGCTCTTTCCTTGGCCTTGACCGATGAATCTGCTTTTTCCACATAGCTATGAGGAAGGCTATAGTGAAGGTGATTACCTTTGACCACATCATCCCTCTTGTCATCTTGTTAGCTTTGTTGTATTTATCTTTGTTAGCTTCCTCTTTTTTATCTCATCAGATATAAACTTGACTGCTCCCAGTGTTTGTCTGATCTTGCTCAAACTATTGGTTTTTGTTTACTCTTGGGATACAGATTTCCAGTTCCTACCTGAACATTATATCAAAGAAGCAATGTTTTGAAGCAGATGCTTTTCATTACTATTCCACTGCTGCGCCACAGTCTTTGTGAACAGTCACTGTCCTCCCCCAAATTTCCCTTTGCTGTTATGCTAATGCTGTCCATTTTTAGGCTGCTGGCATTGGGCTTGTTATCCTGGTCTGGTTCCATCTTCTTTTTCAGTGCCTAGCCACAGTGTCCTCTCTTTCACTGCAAGTACACTAAAGCTTTTTGAGGGTTTTCTGCATTTTTGTAAGACACTACAATAAATTCCTAGTATATACATGTGTACTGTAGCAATACAAATAACTAATAATGGCAACAGTGGTTTGATCTTGAACAGGACGGGGATGGTCTGATGTCTGTAAATGGCTCCAGATAGAATTATGTTGTAATTGTACCTCCCTAACATGATTCTGCTTGAATATGGACCCTTGGTCTTCATGCCTGCTCTTTCTTTTGCATCTTTTGCCAAAACAAGGAGGCATCTGAATCAGTTCAGACCCGTCTATTTGTTCAAGCCAATCTCCCAGGTATCTCACATCAGCTGCAATGTATTCATATTACTGCTGTTTGTCTTAATGTAGACATCTGTTCATCACAATCTGACCTTCTAACTGAAGATCTCGAAAGACCATCAGATAGGAATATTTTTTATTCACTGCTGCCTTGATCAAGACATCTGGTGTAAAAACAATCTGCCTATAAATTACTATTTAAATAGAAAAGCAAAGCAAATATTAATATCTCATTAAGTATTTGATTCAATATATTTATGTTTAGAATATATTTTCCAAAGGCCAGATTTTCAAGAAAGCTCACTCTGAGACGAGATTTTCTTGTTTCCAGAAACTGTGACTGGGGCCAGACTCTTAAGAAAGCTGCGTTCTCGTGTAAACACCTAAATGATGGTCAGGGTTACAAAGTACTTGGTATACAACAGCTCTTGTGGGAATTCACGAGGTCTCAAAGACTTTCGGCAAGATGCCAATGTGCCATATGCACTGGAAAATCAGATTACTTATTTTGGAGGCCAAATGTGGAACTTTTTACAAACTCTGGACCAAATGGACCTATGAAAATCCTGGCCATTGTTGCAGAAGCCATACATGACTGGTTTGTATAATACAATTTTTTTTTCTTTACCTTTGTAAACTTGTAAGGAACCAAAGGCCAAAGCTTTTCTATCCCAGGACTTTGTCATACAGTGCTGATATTTTTGTTTCTAGAGCTAGAGCAGTGAAATGAAGCTAGCTCATGGAAAACCACTAAAGCTGTAGCACAAGCATATAATCTATATCAACTGCAAAGCATCCTTCTCCTGGAAGATAAGCACAACTCAGTGGAGTAACACTGTGTAAAATGGAAGTTGGAGATAACATATGATTTGTTGTCTTTTGCAGGATAACTTCCTGCAAAATGAAACTCACTAAGAGTTTTGAGAATCATGAGTTTCCTTTCCAGCCTGCGCAGAGAGATGTGTTTAGATGAATCAAAACCCAGGAAGCTGCCATTCAGGAATATGGGACACAGGGCAACACAAGGTGTCTTTTGTCTCTTTTTTGGACTCACTGACTGTGGTGATGCAGGTGGTCAACTCATAGAAATCCTTTTCATAAACTTCAGATTCAGCCGGCTCCGTTTTTGTTCCTGCTATGCTACTAAAATTCTGTTCAAGAAAAGACCCATTCTAATTGTTAGAAAGCTTCCTTTAATTTCCCGTCTAAATGTATTTCAAGGCACTGTTTCTTCCTTTCTACTTGTGCCAGCATTGTCCTTTAGCCATGTTCTCTCCTGGCTATATACCAACTGTTACATTCATCAAACACACTCAGGCTCTCTCAGCCTTCGTTTTGCTAGGCTGAACAAGAACAGCTGTCTTATGATGCTTTTTGCAGCTCTTTTCAGTTTTGAATTAATCTTTCTTGGAGATGGATACGCAGATCTGTATGTCTGCAGACTTCCAGATCTTACTCTGTGATTTCAACAGCACCATGTCCAAAAGGTTGTGTAACAGAGACAGTGTAGAAAACAGGAGAGGGGAGCAAGGGGCAGGTGTAACATTTGACCTAAAGTAACCATGTTCAGCTATTTTGCATTAGTTCCAAGACAGAAAAGTGAAAAAAAACCACCAACAAACCAAAACATTGACTGTGATTTTATATTGGTAACTGTCCAACTTTTGTGTAAAAAGTAAGCTGCTGAATCAAGAGAGAATACTAAAATATCTTCACTGTCAGCTGCACACTCTCACCATCTTTTGGCCTATGTAAGACTTGGAAAGGCAAAGGCATGTAGGCTTCTACATCCTCTTATACTTTCTGTAGATATGCTCAAATAATTCAGTGATTAGCTCATTAAAATAATGTCTACCACCTTCTTTCTGGAGACACATTAGGATACCTTTTCTGTAAAAAAGAAAGAAAGTAGCAGCAGCTTTACAAATCAGGGGCTTTCCTCTGCCACTCAACTTCTGTGGGTGAAAGCCTGTGCCTCTCACATCACCCTACTGGCACAAGCCAGCCCGGCCGACTTAGTGGACAGGCTCTGCCCAAGTACATCTTTATCTAGAGTAGCTTTCCTTTTAAGATTTGGATTCAGTCTCATTTACATAGTTCAGGTGATGAATTGAAGATATACTATTCTTAGAAGAACTGGTTCTAGCCAGCAAGTAACTCAGCTGGAGTGAGAGATTCTCTGGGAGTCAGGCAAAAAAAAAAAAATCAACATAACCAAAAAACCTTTTATGTACGGTGCTCATATCAATGATCTACAGAGCTCAGGAGTGTAGGAGGCCAGCTAGGCACACAAGAGGGAAGAAAATCTGCCTTGTCTCTCACAGTGAGCTGTCTGCAACATTAGTTTTCTGAGAGAAAGCAGACCCTTGGCTGAGATCCTGGAAGATGAGGGTTACTATCTTAAATTCAACAGGTTATGTTCCACTTTGGGGAAATAAAGTGAAGATTTCTGAGAAAATTAACCTAGAAAAATTGACTTTGAAGAACATTCCTTGGTAGACAAACTAAAGCACTGGTCAGCAACAATGCGTGCTTGTAAGACCAGAGCTTGCCTTTTTTGATACCCATGAGAAAAAGAAAAGACTAAAGTTAACGCCAGACTTAAGGGAGAGCAAACCATGAGGAAAGAACCTCTGAACCCAATGTACTAAGACCTAGAACCTTTGCCAGCTCTGATATTAGATTTATCTTGTGGGGAAAAAACATTGTGTATATTTATCCCATGAATTCACTTGTAAACAGGTCTACAAACTGTTTCCTTCACTGAAGGACAAAAGAAAAGCTGAAAGGATCAGTCTGCTATCAGTGCCATAGGAATATTTCAGAAGCTTATGCTCCATATCACCCACAACACTCACAGCACCCACAACAGAGCTCTGGCTTCCGGCAATGCAATTATGAAACACACCTGACCGATAGTATGCAAAAAGAAACTTCTTGCTGCTTTTTTCCTGGCAGTCTCTTGCTAACAGTTTTCACTTCCTCAAGCTCAAGCTAACAACGAAATGTGAAAGTATCCACCCGAATCATGAAAACATTTAGCTTGCTATGATAAAAATGAGCAAAACCTACATTTACAGACTGAACTCAGACACAAACTCAGGGTTCTGTGTTACATCTCTGTGTCAGAGACATTCTGGGAAGATGAAAGGAGAAAAGCAGCCCTGACACAGCATTGGGAGGTTTTACAATGTGCAGCATGCACGCTCTATAAGCATGCTCTGTCCCTATACCTAGGGAGGCAAACAGTGACAATTTTGACACCTATTCCACTGGTGTGGCTTTTGGTCTTCTTCAACACTGCTGTATGGGGCAGGAGGCAGAGACTCCCTGGATCCCCTTTGCAATGCTCATACCCCTCCTGGAACCTAAGTGTTGGGGTCTGCTTGGGCTACTGCAGGCAAGTGCCACAGGTCAAAAGCCCTGGCATGACGGTAAAGTTCAGTCTGCTGCCCAGGCAACCAGGGTGTACTTTGACATGTTGCCTGTTTACCTCCTGCTCTGTATCCCTTCCAGGGTGTTCACAGAGAATGGGTACAGTTCAGCTGTTTATTTTCTGCAGAAGATGCTAGGGACTTTTCTTAGTCAAACAAAAGAATTCAGAATTCAACTCAGTACAAGCATAATGTGAATAAATGGTCCAGGAAAAGTATTTCTCTGATTTTGTATCTGCAAAGCTTTATCCATTGATTACCTGGTTTATGTAAAACTGTCACCAGCTTCTTATTATCCTGCCATAAAGGAGAAATTTCTGTTTAAACACCCTGCCTGGATGACTGACATCATTACTACAAACAGTAACAGTTCCACTATTAAATTGCCAAAGGGAATTTTTTCACCAAATACAAAAGGCACCTGTGAACCGACAGGCAGCAGATGGGGGTACATAGTTTATGGAGCTGCCTGGCAGCACAGGGAACAGATTTCAGGGGTCATCTTCTTCACCCACTTCTGCTTAACTCATTTTTATATTGTGTGGCTGAGCCCTTTCTTTGCCCTGTTGATACTGTATTTCCGTGGCTCATGCTGAAACAACTTTTTTCTTTTAACTTCTTCTAAGTCTCAACATATTATGCATTCTACCATGCATTGCTGCCATATTATCACAATGTGCCTCTATCACTTGTTCTTTTTAAGCTTCCAGCTCCAGTAGTCATCACCATATTCATATGAGAAGACCATTTTCAAGACCCGCTGAACATGGGAGCAAGTAAAGACCACCACCACCATTGCATAAAAGCATTTAAAATAACCTCAGAACTTTCAGGGGCTGAGATGCATTTTCTGGAACATTTTGGTTCAGCCAGAGTTGGAACTGCAGCACTCTGTGCTACTACACGGCAGGAATTAATCCTGTGTTACAAACATGGGAAGTGTATATAACTTCCTTCAAGATTTACCCATAAGAATTCATGACTCTAAAAAAGCCTAACATTATCTTTCCTGAAGATGAACTCCTTGCATCCATTACTCCTGGAATACTGTCCAGCTGGTATTCACTCCACCTCAGTTCTCACAACAGAGGGCTGTGATCTGAGGCACCAGCATGTTTGTTTTGTCCTTGAAAGCATCATCTGAGCAGAAGACTGTTTTCAGAATAATTTCAGAAACATTCAGAATAACTAAAGTGGATTCACAATGACTACCCAGTCAGTTGTACTGGATTTGCACTGTGTAACACTGTTGCTGATGTGTGGAACTGATCCTTAACACCTTTTTTGGGGGCAAATATTCCTCTGCAATAAATCTGTTTTCCTCTACAGGGCAATTCAAGATGTTTACATGCAGAAGAACTTCATGTTTAGATAAAGAGGGAAGTATACTTAAAGTGCTTTGCATCTTCTATATGGTCAGATTGGCATTATATGAAGCCTAGAACACCAAACTTACTCTTTTTTGTTCTCCTTCCTCCATATATACTTAATTTCCTGAGATGGACTGGAGTGATAGCTATATATTCTTCTCTACTGGGTCTACTCCTGAACAGAAATCTCCAATTTCTCCTTGTAAGGTCCACCCAGTATATAGGAAGTACAGGGTGTAATAGTGTGTTTGAAATAGATATTGAACCTTTCCTCCTTCATTAGAGTTCTACATTACGCAAAGTCAGCCAGAGGGATTTCAACAGAGTTAGAAATGTGTATTTCTAAAAAACCCTGTACCTTAGGAAAACTTACAAGACCTGACAGTTCCAAAGGCTGTATTTAGAGAGGCATAAAATAGTAAGTGGTCTGATCTAACCCCAAAGTTAACCTGAACCATTTTAAAGGTGTTTTCCACAGCTTTTGTAATTCTTTTCCCCTGACCCAATATACATCTGGTTCTAGTTGGCACCAAAAGATAGACATATTTAAATGTCATGAAAATGGTTAATCTTGTATTTCTGTCTTGCTGGGAGACAGGAAGTACTAGCAATCTCATAAAAAGGGTTGTTCTCCTTGGAAATCCAGCCACTTTTTACACAGTCAAGTGATTTACATAGCTCAGAGAAGAATTCAAATTTTTGTGTTAGTTGAACTGACCCTCTCAACCTCCAGAGGCTCATTCATCACTAGGTAGAGGTTACTAGAAGGCATTGGAAAGGCTGCTCAGTCTTACAGGCAGCCATGGAGCTCTTGATCTTTTGTGTCCTTGCTTTTTCCTCTAGGAAAATCCAATAAATGGAATAGTATTTAAGAACACTTTTTGACAGGGAAATGAAGTGGTGCATTATTTAAGATGCTATAGAAAGAAAACGGGTCCAAATCTTGTGATTCTGCATTATCTTTACTTTTACCTTACTCAGTCAAACTCTTGTTTCCAAGGTAGATTTGAGTAGAGGTAACAACATTAATATGAACTCTGGGGCTGCTGAATATTTAGCAGTATTACTGCAATTCATCTACAGAAAACCCTATAGTCATAAGGCATATTTTCCATAAATGTGGTAGTGATATCACCCCTTTCATATTTCTGCAGAGCTGAATAGCAAGTGTTTCAGATCTAATGGAAACCAATAGCAATGAGTTGCTGCAGCTACTTTTAAAATGATACATGGTTTTTAAGTGACTTTAAACACTTTTGAACATTCAATCCATGAGCCATTTCTACAACGATACTACAAGGTGATGCATATGCACTTAGTGTCTTCTTTCACAAAAGTAAAACCTGAAACCAAAGCTTGCCATGGCTACAAAGAAAGGCTTACACTGAATTTAGAAATCAAACATTCTTGCACACATTTTCATGCACAGACCATGCTTCTCTTTATGTCCTTACTATATCCACAGTAAAAGGCATGCCTACCAGTGAGGAACTACTGATGTTTCACAAGTCTTACCTTTTCGGTAGGTTCTGCTGGCTTCTTTATGGCAGAATAGAACTCAAAGCATGTATTGGAAGAATGTGTTAATACTTTAAGTATGTAAAAAACAGTTTGTGAAGAATGTGTTTGCTTACCTTTTTGATCTTCTTTTTTCCCTTCCAATGCTGATGCTTTCTCTGATAAAGTACCATTATCTCCACTGGCTTTTAGCACATTTTCTTCCTGTATGGTTTCTTCACCAATGGCTATGGTGTGTCCATTTGAAGTTTCAAAATTTACTGTTACATCACCATCTGAAATGAAGATTAAAAAGCTGTTGCCTAGTTTAACGGCTTCCTTAGCACCTATTAACAACCCACAGCATCCCTGTGCTTTCAAGTTTCCATGGAAGCAAAGCAGAAAGACTTACTCAAATGTGAAACATCCAGGCTGCAGATCTGCTCTGAAAAGTAACTCTGTAAAGGAACTCTATAGGCTTCCACATCCTCTAGGTGGACACCTCAGCAGTAGTGGGCCTGGAAGCACATGTAGGTTTTCAGGTCCAGCTTTGCGCCTGTACACATTAGTGTCTCATTCTCTTCCTCCCTGCACCTTGGTTTACACAGCAAAGAAATGTGTGCATGGACCATAATGGAACTGCAACATGTTCCAATATGTCCCAAATACGGACTATTAGGGGGCAGAATTGCGTAACTACTGTGGCGCATCCCAGCAGGTAAATCAGTCAGGAATTCAGACAGAAGTTCTCAGAATGTGTTTGCTCAGTTAATGAATTCATGAATCAAGGTGAAGTCTTCCTGTATCATGTATCACACACCATTATTACATTCTGCATTTAGCTTTTTCCCAGCTCTGATGATATTTTACTCACCCAGACTACCTCAAATACAAGGTTCTTTTTAAAACCTGAGAAAAAACTTCCTTCCCTTTTTATTTTTCTCTATATTCCTGAAAAATGCCACAGACTCTTGCCGGTTCACAGCTTGCTTTCTTCGCACATTTACTGCTTTCTGTTCCCTTTGCTGCCGATTTTCTTCCCTGGTCATTTCTAAGGCTTGCTATCCTTGGTTGCTCACGCCCCACCTGCAGTTAACCCAGATGACTGCTTTACTTCTGCAGAATTCTATTGCTGGCCATCCAAAACTTATGCAAATCTACTGAGCATCTCTTCTGGTTCCTCCCACTGGTTCTTCATTAATTGTAGTAAATCCACTCTCTTCTTCTTCTCCTCTTCCTTGCTGTGTGCTATCAGACCTGGATATTTGGCATTTCTCTGGTTTCAACACAACTATGCAGCCTCTCTCTTACTATCTCAGGTGCTCCATGGGTTAAGCTGATGGCTTCATTCTCACCCATACACTGACTTCAGCTTGATCTGTAAAAACTAATTTCTGCCTTCTTAACTTTGTCTCGGTCACTCTAAGGTAACAGTTGCACAAGGCTTCCTTCTTACCTTACTGTAACATTCAGTTTCTTTAGCTTCTCTCTTCCTAATGTCCATAAATCCATTATTTCCTCTCTGCTTCCACGTATGGCACTTATTTCTGTCATGGTTCTGCAAACACGTCCTGCTTCCAAAGTGGCACTTGCCATTTTCCACTTGGTTGTTCTTCATCCGCATGAAACACTGTCACTTCTTCCTATTTCTAACCTCTCACACTTTGAAACTCCATGTAATTACTTCATTTAGCTTTTATCTCCAATCATTCCTTCTAACTGCCTTCACACTGCTCAACAACTATCTTTGCATATCTCCATTTTTAGCATCTTCAAACCAATTCTATATTCTTTCAAAATGATCCTTAAAAAACTGTAATTTTCATAGACATGGAGTACAGCATGATGAAGGCAATACTGACTGGATCGATGGCCTTCTTAAGATGGAAGGAAGGAGAGAAAATTGTTCACCTTTATGTCCTTTTCTCACCTTGCTTAACCTCCATGAGGGACCAAAGTCCATTTTAAGAATGGAATAGAGGGTCAAGGACACTGATGACCAAAGCATACATACTCTTAGCACAAATTATATTATTTATGTTCAGATTGTAACCAATCTGAAATGTTAGCACATTCCATTAATTATCCCAGCAGCCTAAATGCAGTTTACAACCCTCAATGAACAAAGTGAGGCAGCTTCCCAGTAAAGCAGATAGTAAAACATAACAAATTCACAGATGACCAAATTGAGGTATGGAGAAACTACATGTCTTGTT
Organism: Psittacus erithacus; assembly: GCA_009867235.2. Lineage (NCBI taxonomy): Eukaryota > Metazoa > Chordata > Aves > Psittaciformes > Psittacidae > Psittacus > Psittacus erithacus. The sequence continues at coordinate 29,397 of WYDI02141595.1, read as the reverse complement.
TTAAGACAAAGACAGTGGCAGAGACAAATTCAGAAGCCAGCTATGCTGAATGTCATAGTCTGGTAATTAGCAAAACACTGCAAAGACAAGTGATGTCACATGTCAACAAACAAGCCCTTTACTTCTAAATATCAATGTGTATGATACGAACCATACACACCGATTCTTTCATGATTCTTCCACTCAGGAAGAGTAACAAAATTTCTAGGAGAAAAATAATTCTGGAGATCATGGAATTCTTATACTCCTTGATAAAATGACAAATGGCTTCATTTCAAGCTACAGAAAGTTATTTTACTCACTTGACTTTTATTTGATCTTACAGAAGATGACAGAATCACAGAATGGTTTGGGTTGGAAAGGACCTTAAGATCATTTAGTTCCAACCTCCCTGCCATGAGCAGGGACGTCTCACACTAGACTATGTCACTCAAGGCTCTGCCTAGCCTGGCCTTGAACCCTGCCAGGGATGGAGCATTCACAACTTCTCTGGGCAACCCATTCCAGTGCCTCAGCACCCTTACAGTAAAGAACTTCTTCCTTATATCTAACCTAAACTTCCCTTGTTTACGCTTGAACACATTACCCCTTGTCCTATTGCTGTAGTTCCTGATGAAAAGTCCCAACTCCCTCACTGGCAACCTTGTAGGCCCCCTTCAGATATTGGAAGGCTGCTACAAGGCCTCCATACAAGATCAAGAACATTAGAAAGAATACCACTAGAAATATAAACAGATGTAGCACAGAGGTAGTTACTATGGTTTACTCTTGTTTTTCAAAACACAAATTCTGGTTAATACCAGTTACTAAACCTTACAGAATTTTGAAACAAATGGCGTTTTCCCCACAGTTTTATGTCTGTGCCATTTGTGAACATGGTCTGTGTGATAGTGGTAGGCTCTATATGATCCCAGCACTGGTACTTTTTGATATCTGAAATGGGTGCTATTTATTTGCTTGGGGTCCCAAAGACTCTTAATTTTTCAGCCAAGATTTTTCACATTATACTCCAGTTGCTTTAGGCAGCAGACCTTGACTCAAAAAACATGTTAATCACTACCTTCAAAATATTCTGTCAAATGGTAAATAGAAACCACAAGGGTCATATTATTTACAGGGAGCACCAAAATAGTTAAGGGTATGACCAGAATTCATATGATGTACCTATGGCAGGAGTTACAGAACACAAATCTCAACTCCAACTTCAGTTCTTTGTCAACTGGCCCAAATAACCTCTCACACTTATCTTTGTCTCTGCATACCTATTTACACTACATGGAAACAATGCAATAATGGTTTTATTATCCATGTTTAGCACTTAGTAGCTAAATTCTAGTTAACGTGTTATCACCTTGCTCTGGCATTTCCTTCAGCACTCCCCGTCTTATCAGCTCCTCTCTGCTTTGTCTTGTCGAAATCTTCCTTTCCAACACTAAAGAAAAAGCACAGTTAAGAATAGATTTATTCTCATACTGCCAATGCCTGTGAAATAGGTACAAAGAGATTTTATTGTACAGTCACCCTGAGAACTCTCGTTTCCTGTGATTCTGTAGAAGTAGTCTGGGTTTTCATGAATGCCATTTAAAAGTATTGTTTCACACTTTCAGGCACAGAAGGTGAGCATTTATATGATCCAGTATCTTCAGCTGAGCAAGACTCTGTGAGGCTTCTTTTCCAGTCAATGGAAAAAGGTACTTCCCAGAATAAAATTGAACTCATCCTAGCGTAGCAATTTAACATGTAAAAGCATCTCTTTCCCAGGGACTGAATTGACTGGCTTAGCTGGAGATACCCTCCTTCTGCTCCATAGATGTTTTGAGTTGGGAGAAGACAAATCCTGGTCAGAGGAAGCAACTCATGGAGTAGCCTTTGTAACATGCAAACTGTTTTAAAGGGAAAAAACCCCAAAACCAACCAAACTTTAAACAGAAACTAGAAAGTTGTGTTCTAAAAGGAAATAACATCCAGGCTGGTTGGCTCATGGAAAAAAATAGAGCATTCTGGTTTTAGTTTAAAAAAAAACCCAACATACATCAGAAAACTAAAATTAAAAAAAAAAAAAAGACTGTGTCATGAAGCATTTTAATTATTATGTTTATTTCCCACGGAAAAAAAATGCTACATAGTTTTATAAGGAAAAGCATTTACAGATGGCAAAATGTAATAGGTCCCTACTGCACCCCACCCCTAAACCAACATCAATTTGCTTAGCGATCTGGGAAGTTACCATAATGATCCGTGAAACAATGTCGCAGGGACCACAAAATGTGATCATCACTTGTAAAATCCTGTCTTCACTGTTAGGAAAAGTTTCACCCTGATCCTGTTTACACACAGACATCAAAACCCGAGTGATGTTTGGAGCTCAAACTAAGGCCATGTGGCAAAGTTTCAGCCATGCTAGACTTCATCTTATTAATTCTCCGGGATCGGGTTATTTATGTCATCAACTAATTCAAACACTCTCTAGAGCCAGTCTAACTGCTGCATGCAGATTAAATACTGCAACAACTATTGTCAATCTCACTTGCAACAGCCCAGTTGGAGGGAACACCCATACAGTGAAGTAGTGGCTCCTGTGAAGGCACAGAGAGGGGCAGTTTGGCTCTTCTGAGAAAGTTACCCTCCATGCACAGCAAAACGTCTTTCCCTGCAGCAACTCACAACCAGGCTGGCTGACCTCAGATGTTTGAGGACATCACTGCTCATGGCTTTCTACTCCCCCTCACCACCATGGAATGGAACAGTTGATCAGAGGATGAAGCGGATTCTGTGCACCTCAGATTTACAGCACTGAATTTATGTCTCACACTGCAAAATGAGGGGATTCAGCAACTGCATCAATAGGATGCATTTCCCTGCCAAAATAGCACCAACTTCAGGCAGAAGAACTGGGGCAGTAACCATCTTGACTGGTACAGACCAAACTACCTATGCCTGAGAGATCAAGAGCTTATGAATGCGAACAGTACTGGCTCAAGAACGTGTAAGTTGGCATTAGGTCTGTGTTTGTATACTCAGGTACTTTGTGGGATCTGTCTGTTAAAAGATCAAACCTTCACACCCTTCAAATCACAACTGACAATATAAAGGAGCCCATGAGTGTGGCTGCAGACTCTCAGTATAAGCCAGATGCCTTGGGGAGAGCGTGGTAGCCCAGACACAGATCAGGTTAGACTGGGTCCCAATCTTAAATTATTCAGGAGCTCTTCCAGTTTTTCTCAATTGTTTTTTAAGGTATACGCTTTCCAACTGTGTGTCACACATTGCCATGGCAAACAAAACACAGGAGCATGCCCTGTTCTTGCAAAGAGTTTTTAATATAGGTGAACACTCAGTCCAACAAAGACTGCTTTAAAAGAGATGAGATGCCATGAAGTCAGAGGACTGTGTGGGCAGGCACAGATGGAGGGTCTTAATCTTTCTAGAAAGGCATATTTTCCAGCAGAGTGGAATCTCCTTTGACACAGACCCCAGCGATGTACTCTTTATGCACACACTTTATACCCTTTTGTTGTTTGGAATACAAGTATTCTCTTATTTCAGCTTTACAAATATTATGTACTTCCTACTATTCTTCCTCTCCTCTTCCTTTCCACATCTTTCTTCCTGGGGACAGTGAACTGAGATGGTATCTCACATATTTATTTGTAGGACTTACTCCAATACCACTTGAAAACGATGATGACCTTTACATAAAGTTCAAGAACACTGAATCAGACCCTACATCAGTCTCTCTCTAGTTTTCAGAATGATATATTTTTTCAGTTCTACAATACTGAATGAATTATCATGGAAAATGTCAACTGGCATTAAAAGACGTTAACTCCTTACATTTTTACTGGAAGAACCTCAAAGCATTTTATCAACATTGCATTGGTTTTGTAATATCCCTTAGACATAACTATTGCCATTTCACAGATTAGAATTTTATGACCAGATAAGAAGCTTAAGACCCAATCCTTCATCCTCTAAAATGCTAGCCGTGAGTAGAGTTTTATTTAAACTGATTAAGCTCAGTTAATTCAGCTTGAAAAGATAAGTTATTTAAAATACTATTTGGCCCATGGAAAGAACATCAGAAATCATGCTAGTATCACTATGAGTACCTTCATCATTTTATTTCCTACAAATAAAAAGGAAGAATTTTAATTTAAATCAAAGTGTCCACAAATATGTCTCCTTGAATAGAAAAATGAGTAGCCTCTCTACACTGGGTGCTATTTAGCCGGGGTGGACTCATCATTATAATTCATTGCTTATTACAGGCTTTGCACTATAAATTTCACATTTAAACAGACAAGTATTTTGATTATCACAGCCCAATTGCACTGAGCTCCAGAAGACTCAAAAAACCCCACGTAAAAGTCCTTCCCCTACTGCAGTTGAAAGCAAAGCTTGACCAGACTTCAGGTGTAACTGTCAGAAATCAAGTGCATTTATCACACTGTGTGCAGCCCTCATTTACTTGAGTAAATCTTACTCACCCAAGGGACCCCACAAACATTTGCATTTTTAGCCCAATACAAATAATAGTTATGCTAATCATAAGAACAAGTTACCTCGGAAAGCCATTTCCATCCCTCTCTCCCTACCCAGCACAAACCCTAGGCAGTCTTAAAACTCATTCTCTGACTCAAAGAATGCTGTGAGATTCTGGATAGTCTCCAGTCTTTAGTTTTGCTCTTCCAAAAGAAGCTTGAGAAATTGAATTTTTAATTTTTCTCTGACCTAGGAAGAGCTAAAATTGCCTTCTGCCCCCTGGCTGTACATACTCTTCCTGTAGAGCTTTGAAGTGGCATCCACATCGTGCCAAGACACAAACTGCTGCTTTCTTTTCCTTCACAGGAAAACACTGCAGAGGGGAGAAACCCTTGAGATGATGCCATTTACTGTTTGTTTTTACTTAATTTTGAAAGGCCTCTAGGCAGAAAGTATACAACCATGCCCAGAGAACAGATTTTCTGAGATACAGCATGGAAAATATGTTGCTAAAGGAAAAAATTCCAACCATCATTCCCACACTGGGAACAGATACTTCCACATTTAGTCCCCCATATTTTTCTGATGTCTGTAGTATTTGCTGTTTCTGAACATCTTTCAGTTGCTACCATAACAGATTCACATGAGATCTTGTGAAAGCACTGCATGGTACATGCCCTGGCAAGGCTGGAGCAAGAAGCTATTTCAAAAAGCCTACTGAAAACTCAGAAAAAGCAGTAAGAGTTCTTTCCAATAGCCTGCAGTCTGTGGTAGAAGAAACTTTCTTCAGCTGCACACGGATTTATCAAGTTGTAGCCCTGTTAAGAGAATAGGCAATAAATGTGCTGATCATTGTACTATCTCCCATGGTCTCAGGCCTGGAAATGGGCTTCCTGTATGTAAGATGCACGCATGCACACACACACACAGAGCTCCCATTCTGTAATGTAAATAAATCTCTGATCAAGTAGTCTGAGGAAGAGGATTTCCTGTAGGATTTTTATTTTCTATGGATGTTTTCCCATTTCTTTCTCAAGTTAGAGATGCAAGTTTCTTCTTCTGTGTCAATTCATGCAACAAGGGTCAACTTGCAAAGTAAACGCACCTTCTCAGTCTCTGTTGGTCCTGGGTCTGTTTCTTCAAGAAATACAGGGATAACCATTGTTTTTAATTCCTTTCCCCAAAACTACTATCTGAGGCAGGATGAATGCAACCCAAACTACTTTTGATTTCAAATTCTAGCCTCACATGAAGCACATATACAAACATAAGTAATTCCATACCTTACATATGTAGAGTTTAAAAGCAGATAAATATCTCACTACAGCTGTAGGCCTTACTGACAGTAAAATAGTCCTCAAGCATTTAAAGATATACTTTCACCGCAAGCTAACCTTATTTGTGCTGAAAAGTTACAGCTCATTCATGGTGCAGCTGAGGCTGGCACCCTGTTTCTGGGATTTCTGGAAACACAACCCTTACCTTACTGCTGTAGAACAGTACAATTTATACCTATTATTCCCTATAAGGAAATATGTGGGGAATTCATCTGCATTTCTAGCCAAAACAGAGGAGAAACTGCAGGAGGGCACTGGAAGTCAACACAAACTACTCTGGATCACTCCTATGAGCACTACTAGTACTAATACTGGGTAACCAGCTTGAATGAAAGTTGTGTGAAAGCCACAGTAGGCTGCTGGCATAGATTGGAAAGTACAACCAGGCTTGGAAGAAAACATGTGTCTTTTATGTAGATAGGAGGGTAAACATCAGTAACACTTAAGCAAGACTATAAACCATATGTGCTTTAAAGAGGTACTCCAAATCCTCAGTCTGTGGAGATAAGTCAATACTTACATACATTCTTTTTTATAAACATATAAGCTCTGGGAACCGGTCTTGTGCCACTTTCATATTTCCAACTGCCTGAATTTGTTGGTCACATCTTAGAGAGTCAGAAGGGGCAAAACTCTCACATGAAATTAAAACTCTCATATAATATCATAATAATTTGGGAACCTTTCATTTTTAGAACTCATCCTGTCCAGATTTACTTTCTTTTCATCTCCCCAGCTTAGAAAGCCAGTCTTGCTATTTCTGAGGTTAAAGTCAAGATTTGCAGATATTACAAAAATCCTAGCCTCAATTTAAGAAAAAAAAGCACTGAAAATTGCAATGGTTGATGGTTGACAAAATGCATGTAAACTGGGACATACAAATACAAGCTGATATGCTGAATGTACAAGATGATACCAAGGTTTAGAAAAGCTGAAATTAATTCCCTATATTGCTATGTTTCTGTAGTACCACCTAAATAAATAAGATTTTACAGTGTAGCAGGATAGATAAGCAGAACATTATTAAAAATAGAGTATGTGTACTCCTTTAGAGAAAGAAAAAAAATTAATCTACTGAATAATGAAAAAATATCAGAAGTTCCCAAATCTCCTGTAAAATATCTTAAGGTCTGTTCACCAAGACATGTGCTAAATTTTGCATATTTAGTCTTCACAAACCATTTAGGCACTGAACTATTGTAGTTTATATAAGAATGGCTTTGTGTTTTATTACCTATTTTATATTATGTTATTAAATATAATTGCAGTCCTTAATGTATAAAAGCTTGGTATGTACTACATTGATGGCTGTCTGGCAGGACGCTAGCTAAACAATGAAGTAAAAAATTAAAGGTTTTTCAGGATAATTTAAGTCTATATAGATGATAGCTCTAGATACACAAGATACATGAAGCACTTAGGGAATCAATTAAGTTAGTTGCTTTTTTGCCACAAAGGACTATTAAATATAAAGTCTTGTGACGGGACTTAGAGCAGAGATTTCAGTTAGTCATCTAAGTGTTACATCCTCCTACACTGAACTTTTGCCATCAGCTTTAGCATTTACAGAGATATTTCATTGTGCAGATAATTAACTTCCACTTTTCAATACATAATTATAAATTATCATGTATTCAATTGACCAAAAGAGCTCCCACTTATATAATCTATGGACTATACTTATCTTTCACCATTGACTCTGTTCTTCTGCTAATTTGCAGTGCAAATTCTCCTAACTTACATGTATTTCTGTTTGCACACTGATGCTCCCCATTTTCAAGAAAACATTGATCACAAAAACAAAGCTCTGACTTTGAAAAACAGATGGAGGTCTATACTACTCTTTTAGTTCCCAGACTTGAAATGCACTGCTGCAAAACCACAGCTGAAATGAAAAAAAAACCCAAGTTGTCTAAATTTTAAGAAGTCATCCAAAAGAGTGGTCTGGTTTTCCTCTCTGCTTCAGTGTGCTTTGTTTATAGTAATCACATTTGATAGTAATTACCAAGTGGTAACCTTTGCAGAAGAGTGAAAACCACTACTTCTTCTTCAGTTTTGCTGGATTTGTTTTTAGCTGGATCAGGTTTGTGATCTGTTCATCACAAAACTGGTGCCAGTGCAGAGGAGGCGGTGGAGGCAGACAGATACAGGTGAGAGAACTGGGAAGACAAATTACCACTTGAAAACTAGTTTTGAGGTAGGTAAGATGGATGCTGCTTCCCAGTAATTACCTCTTTCTTAAGAGTAATAAATACACTGGGAGCACACAGGGCAAAATCAGACTCAAAATGTAAAACATTACGCATATTCTGCTGTAATGTGATTAGCACCTTAGCTCTGATGGTCTAGGTATATAAATGCAGCAAGGTTCAGGGAGAGAACTAACAACCCTTCTTACTAACTAGAGTGGTTGTATGGCATCTGAAAAAGATATTTTGTGACTCAAAGTTTGTTTATTTGTATCTATAGCATAGTTTTAAAGCTGAATTTTAATTACAATTCTGAGATTAGTTTCTGTTTTCTGTCCATTATAGCTACTGCTAGGCACTTCCATTTTTCAAGGGCTCACCTTGAAATCAATTACTCTGGGAAGCAGCATCCACACCCTTGAAAGAACTTGAGGGACCACACCATCATAAGCAAGACAATCAAATTAAGTACACACAAGTAGCTAAAGAGGCACTTTTGGAAACGTCCTTAGTTTCTTCATTTTGTAAAAGAAACACAAACACATGATTTGCCTTGGTGTTACAAGAACTGATGTGTCATGCTTGTAAGACTAGATTGAGTCCCTCTAAAGACAGTACAATGTAAGAAATACTGTATTAACATGAATTAACCAAATGTTCATTCAGAAAAAAACCCTGCCAAATGACACATGCATTGTTATTTAATAGCATAACAATTTAACATATGCTAATATGTTGTGACAGTTTGAGGAATCTCTGTTTACACAGCTTATGAATGGTGATTATTCTGAAGAATTCAGTGCATATAAAATCACATACCTGCTCAACAGCAGCTGCAGAACATCCAGGAGTCATTAACTAGAAATAACTTTGCTCTAGCGATATGATAAAAGTACTGGGGAAGGGGAAGGATACTGAAAGCAATGAAGGAACTGTCAGACTGAGGAAATTTCTTTGATCGCAGCAGTGGAAGAAGTTGTGGGGATTTTCTTGCAGGATATGTGGGAAAATTTTAAAAACAAGAGAAAAAGAGAGAGACAGACAGGAGGATCTGAAGATCCCAGAAAGGCTGTCCAAAACTTCAGCTGCTATCTGCAGTGATGAAGACACCAGAGAAGATGTTTTCTTTTCGTATTTTTGTGTAAAGAAAATATGCTTTAGAAGTTAAATTGCAAAACAAGAATGTTCCTTGCAGCAATTGCCAGAGGCTGATATGGTGTCAAAATGTCAAGCAGTGTACTCCTAAGAGTTCATGAGTCACTGCTGATGAGACCTTAGGAGACTAGTATTGGTTTTATTGCCTAGAGCCATGGAAGACAGTGGACAGCGGGCTTGCACTGTGGTAATGAATCTGAAGAGCTCATAGATGTTCACTGGACTCTGATTTTACTCAAGTTTACAAAAGCACAACATCAAGTGTCTGAATCCCAAAACTGAAATTTGGGATTTTTTTTGAGAAAGCTTGGCCAGAGCTGTGACACGCAAAGACACACATACATATATGCAGGGTAGTGTTCAGTTTCCTAAACTTGGGTGTCTACAGCCACTTGAGATGCCCCACAGTTTTGGAAATGCCTGCACAGAAATGCCAAATACGACAGAGCCTTCTGGGGGGCAGCCCAGAGCATCTCAGGCGGCACCAGGCAACTGTGTTCCTCACATATTCCTCTTTTTCAGAAAGAATATAATTCAATCACAGCATTTTATTTCAGATCATTTTTCAAGCCTTGCCAGTGGGGGAGTGAAGGGGCAGAACAGCCTGTATGAAGGCAGTGGTGACAAAGCTGATCCTCATTCTCCTGCTGGGCATGGCTATGTCTGCTTCTCCACCTCCGAGACAGACCAAACTTCTGTCCCCATGAAGGCAAATTTTGTTTCATAATGCAAGTCACTGACTACTAGGAGGACACAGGAGGACATAGAGACATTTCCAACATATCTGAGAATAAGTAATATAGAGCCTAGTGTTTATTGGTTAAAAAACAAAGTACTATCAACATCAAAAGAATATCACATATAATGTATAGTAAACAAATAAACTGCATATTTTTGGTGATAAGTTCAGAACAGAAGCTGAACAAAATTAAGTTTTTAACTTGTTAAGGATCAAAGTGTTTTTCTGTATGTCAAATACTGTGTCTAAACAATCCCTGCCATCTAAAAAGCACCAAGAGCTTCTCAAATATTACTCTGCAAAGCCATCACAGTGTTTCCTGTTCATTTTCACCGAAGGGCCACAGACATACCTGCTGATGTTTCTCTGAATTTGTCACTAGTCTTCTTCTTCCGCCATTTCCAAGGTTTGAAGATTTTGCCAATGGTGGAGAGTTTGCCCTTCCTCTTGAAAGGGGGAGTTTGGGATCCTGGGGCTGGTCCATCAGAGTTAGCGATTGAAGCCTTATCCAAACCATCAACTGTATAAACAAGAAAAGTAAAGGTAACTGGAGGACGGAAAACAAAATGGTACCCGACAGCTAAACTCTTCCACTATCAGATTGCAGCAGGCTGTGTTTGGATCCATGTGATTTCTGTTCCAGTCAGTAGCCAAGGGCCATTTGATTGCAGCATGTGGTCAGAAGCCAGCCTGCACCCCAGCTAGCCTTGGGCTCTACTGCTGCTCAGCACCTCAACTGCAGCAAGCCAGAATTTGCTTCTCATAATGTATACCTGGCACGCCTGCATAGCACTGTGGTTTTCCACTGCTACTGGAGAATTTCTTTGAACATATATTTGGGTGACTTTTTCCCTGCCTTTGGCAAAGCTGAACACCTGACACCGTACAGAAAATAGAACCCTTGCAATGTAAAAAAGAAATTATTTCTTTTGAATTAAACAAAACCTTTCTTGAATGAGTTCTAAAGATAATTGTTCTGGTAGTGGAATGGAAATACGTCTCTTTGATATCCCTGGTAATCAGCCATTCACAGTGTAGCCTGCCATGAGTCAGGTTTCTATAACAAAACATATTTAACAATAAGCTTTTGAGCTATAGCCAAAATTTACAGGAGGACTATTTTTCTGCAAAAACATATTGGGTGATATGAAAGACAATATTTATCATCAATGGCCATAACAATTGAGTTTTGTGAACCAAATTAAGACTCATTCCACAACACGCTGTAGCATACAGTTAAAATAAGTTTCGTGGATATTTCCCTGAGAAGTCTACTATTATTTATTTCTGTTTAAGAACTGAGGTTTCTTAGAGCCTCCCATTCATGGTCCTGCAAACACTTCAAATATTCTTAGTTATATTCACGTGAGCAGCTTCACTGCAGTAACTGCAGTTACTTACGTACATAAAATTAATCACAGGCTTAAATGTTTGCGGCATATGGGCTCTGCAATTGCTTTCATTCATCTAAACATTCTAATTATAACCAATTCAGAACAGAGTTGATGCCACTCTGAACAGTAATAATGATAATCATAGATCATTAAATCAAAAAGTGCTATTCAAAGAAGGAAATATCACTGTCCCCATTTTACAGATGGAAGATATGAAGCACAGAATTGTTAAGTGCTTAATTTTATATTTGCCAAATGGCTTCCTGAATCCTAGTCCTGTGTCCTAGTTGCTAAAAAGATACATATTCAGACACACAACATCATTGTACAATCTTATTATTCTGTTTCTTAGACAAATGGCATTGAATGAGTCCTATATTTGTCCTAGACTTTAGATTGATCCAGGATGCTAACAAAAAAATATCTTTCCTGTGAGAAAGCTGATGTAATGCAAACTGAGTCCAAGAAACTTCCAATGTTTTGAAATAAAGTGCTGGGAAAAAATATCCATTGTATACCTTCATTCAAGTCTGTGGACTTGAAACCAGAGATAAATTTGTATGAAAATGATAGCATTTAAATCAATAAATCTCAGTTATACCATAAAATGTAACAAATTCTGCACTGTCAGAAAGAAGGACCAGAGATATGGAAAACTTCTCCACGACAAATTACTGTTACTCAGATGGATTGGAATTTAAAGTTTTTATTTAAGTGATTTCCTTGGGTATTTTCTGATCTGTAAGATGAAGATAAGACGGAAAAAAGTCATGCAAAAGGATTTGAAATGTAAAATCCAAGATTGTGACAAGGACTCGGATACGTCTAAACCTTAAGCGAGTACTAAACCCCAGCTTCCTCACTTGTGCACCCTAGAGAACAAGGCAATCTTCAGGGAGGTTTACTCTGAGACTCCCTTAAAACCAGCTGCCATCCTACCCACCCCGAGAAACCGGGTGAGAAGTGCAGATGAGGAGACCACCAAAGGCAGCAAGCAGCTCTGCAGAAAGAGAGGGATATGGGACAGCAGAAGGACCCCAGCAGGGGTGCCTTGCCTGGAATTAGGGATTGCACTTTTGTCTAGGCTGACAGATGCTGCCTATGGAGTGCAATTCCCTATGGAATACAGAAGCCTCTGCTGAAAACAATGTATCTAAGGGAGAAGTACATTTACTTGAAAGGTAGTCGCAAACGAAGAGAACTAAACTTATGTTGGCAATTCCAATTTATACAAGAAGGTACAAGGGCCACAACTTGTGGCTGAGAAATGTCCATTGAGTTGTAAGGAAAATGCTTCCAGGAGGTGGGCGGTGCAGCACTGGAGCAGGTCTTGGGAGGTTTTGGAAGGTCAGTCAGGCAAGCCAGGGCTGACCTCACCTAATGTTGGTAACAGCCCTACTCTAAGTGAGGGACTGGACCAAGTGACCCCCCAAGGTCTCAATCAAGATTCCCTTGGTCCTAAGGGATGTGGAAAGACACAGTTGCCCTGTGAAATCAGCATTAGCAAATCCAAAGAATCAGAAGTGAAGTGCTGAAGAAAGGACACGAGGATCTGTTGGCTGAAGAGTTTTGTCCTGGGACAGAAGCCAAGCATTATCTCACTGGCAGAGGCAGTTCATCAGCTCATAAGAGCGAAAGGCTACCCGCCCCTTGGAGGCACCAGGACAAAACCCATGGACAAAACCCATGTTCTTGTCTCCAAACAGCTTAGAAACGCTGGGTTATTGATGTGAAGAGCCTGCACCCTGGTGATAGACAGCATGGTCTTTATGACCACTAGAACATAGATCTTTTCAAAGGTCATGGAGTCCAGCCTATTGCAGGCAACCACTTCCACAAAAGCCTCATCTATATTTTTAACTCCTGCACCTACCAGCAGGAATGGAGGAGGATTATGGCTCCAATAGTTCCCCACAGAGAAACATGGAGTTGCATCAGTCCCTGCTCTGTCCTCTGCTGAAAATATTTAACTATGAAATTGTGATATTCATCCTAGCTAAATAAATCTGCCTGCTTCAAATGAGCTAACATATGAAAAAGGATCTACTTAGTGGTGAACAATTCTGCTCAGGAAGACTGCACTTCTGAAAACAGGATTCAATAATAACTCCTTCCGACAGTAAAAGATGAGGAGTTGATTTACCAAATGAGTTCAGTAAGTCCTCATAATTGAAAATTTACTAATCTGCTGATTTTGTACCAGTTCCTTCATTTGCAAAAAGGACTCAAATATTTACCTGGAAAGGAGCAATAAGCATGGCCAAACATCACAGATTGACTTCAGAAATAATCCAAGATAAAGTAACATTTTTAGGAAAAAAAGACTTATTTATATTCAAAAGCAATCATAAGGTAACACATTTCACCAGTTAATAAACTGGCTAGAAAAAAAAAACAATACCCCAAAACCAAACCAAATACAAGTTCAGCAGTGACGTTCCTGAGCATTTATGGAAAGATCTTTTCCAAAGCTATTACTTCTCATTTTTGAAACACTCAGCAGAAAATTGATGTTTAAGATTAATATTATTTGCTTTATATATCATGTATTACCCCAAAATACAGCAGTGTATTTTTCACCTCAGAGAGTTTGTGTACCTTCTATTAATCATTATAAACATTATGCGTACTCACTGAAATTAAAAGAAGCATCTTAGTTTTCAAAGATTAGAGGAGCTTGGTCACCTGTGTTATTCTTTTCTTTGTACAATGTCATGAAGTCCTGCCTTCTTCCCACCATCTTCAAAACCCAGTGAATCACTTAACTGCCTTCAGTAAACATCAAGTTTGACATTAAGATTTTAAACTATACTACCTGCGTAGTTTATGATATTATATTCCAGTCCTTTGCCCTAGGTGTAGATTTTACATCTGAAGGATAAGAACTATATGAGCCATGCATGTTGATGTCACGCAAAGAGAAGATTTTGTTGCAGACCAACAGCAGCTCTGAGACGCTGCAAAGCCAAATCATGTTGGCACAGGCCGTGAGCTAGATGAAGATACAAAAAGGACAGCCTCTCCTCAAGCTTGTGGGCAGCTGTTGACTTTGCAAAAGTAAATTGCAACAAAAAGCTTACCTAAAGTCTAATATAAATTCCTCTGAAGTAAATAGCTGTGATTCTCTGGTTCCAGACCTTTTGTTATAAAATGCAGTAAGACCATTTTTAAAAGTTCTGACTTAAAAGAAAATTCACGATCAGAAAAAGACAGCTACATTTATGCCATAAGTTCTTCTGCATTTTTACTTGGGTATCTTTTTACTCTTGGCAGTGAAACTGGAAAGCCAGTAGAAGAACCTAACCTCATGACTGAATGTTAGGGGTAATAAAAGATATATGGGAAAAAAGAAAAACCAACCAAACTCTACACCATGACGTCCTTACACTATTCTTCTAGTAAAACTATATTTTAATAGTTGATAAATTAAAATTCCTTGTTTGTAGTTTACTACAAGTAAATTGAGTCACTGATGATATAATAAAAATCAAACCTGAGTAATTAAGTAGCTAGCTACAGTAGGAGTATATTAAAAACATATTTTTGGTAGAAGAATCCTTTACTGCATCTGAATACTTTTAAACTTCCCCATCATGTTAGTCCACATTTACATTTAGTCCCAATAAGAAAGAGTTTATTAGATAGACTTTGTTGTAATCTAGTAGGGAATGTCTTATGAAATTGCTGTTTAATAACTGTTATCTAAACGGTATTTTAAATAGAATTTTGTGCTGTGTGGCCAACAGTAACACATAATATGAACAACATGAATCATTTTAATTTAGTCTTACAGACACTCCACACTAATAACAAATACATTGGGATAAATACTAATAAGTGAAGTTTAATTACTTTATTCTTGTCACAAATAATCTTGAGATCCTGGAGTAAAAAGCACTCAGGGCTACATCTGATAAAAGAAATAAAGCAGAATTTAGGTGTGTTTGTCAAAAGTTGTGTTATTGGGAGCCTGAAAAACTCTGATCAGATGCTCCCCGGCTCTGAAAGTACAGATGCTATAACCCATGGCATCAAAACTATCTGAAATCTCTGCATCTCTGTAGACAAAGCAGCATCCATACTGGAATTCCACAGCAGAATCACTTTGGTGATGAAGGCAGCCTGGGAAGTTTCTTCTCTTCACTTGCATCTGCTCATTCCTGACCCACAAAAAGTATGCCATCCCTTCAGTTGCAAAAATACGACTGTTCGTTGGGCTTCATCGTAAGTAGATCCCTTAATGATCCAGACCAAAAATGCCCTCCACCCTCTTTCCTTTCTAAAAGGTTATTTTTAATCTTGGACACTTCAGTGAATTAGTCTTCGGCACAATCCTACAAACACTTGAAGTGTCAAGGCTGGGTGAGGAATGGGCTGCAGCACAGGGCAAGAGCCAGCGCTTGGGCTGGGCAGGAACCTAAATCAGCTTCACAGCTACAACCAGGATACCAGGACACTCCAGCTATGAACCTGACAGCTCTACATATCCTGCCACATACCACGTGCCTGAACCTTGATAAGTCTACCAAATAAGCATGCTTTCGCCTACAGCATTCAAAGGGTAGGCGAAAGACTTGGGTTCATTTCCCCTCCTGAATACAGTGTTGAAACATGTTATCCTTCACTTTCCAATAAAATCCATCCCACTTAGGAGCAGGAGTCATTGTCCTCTGCAGAAAGCAGTTCTGAGGCCATTCAGCCATGAGCAACAGCGAACAGCAGGGGAAATGTGATGCTGTACGAGGGTAGCTAAGTTCGTCCATTCACAAAGATATGGGAATTCATATACATCATGGGTGATGTAATGAGTATGGGCCTTCTGCAAGGAAAAGTCACTGTACTTCAGATGAGAATGTACAATATCACTTGAATCTTTCTGATACTCAAAAAAAAGCATTACAGGATTGCAATGCTATTAAGCCTTCTGAATGAGTAGTCAGAAGCAATTTTTTCTTTACTCTGTCTCTCTTCTCCCCTCACCAGCACTGTTCTCCACAACTGTTCTAATCTTACTGGAGAACTGGGATGTTACGGGATTCTTTCTTACATCACAGCTGTTAGTACAAGATGGTACCGTCAAAGTGGCAAATTCTGTTCTTTCCTCACCCCTCTGGGCGCTGAACCTTGCATGTTGCAATTCCATCTCCCACCCACCTCGCTCAGAGAACTAGCCACCTGCAGGTCTGCTCTGGATCCTTGTTATATAGCAAGGCACAGAGTAGCCAGATGAAGGAAAGGTTTGCCTCCTGCCTCTCCTCCTCTGGGGAACACGATCAAGAGGGGAAAAGGCACAGAACTAAGTGCTCCACCAATATCCAGGCACTCAGGTAGTACCAACACCTACTGCTGTCACAAGTATTAGGTATCTTTCAGTATTACCATGGTATCACTACATCACCCTTAAAGCGTGTGAGGATAACCTTTTTGTTGGAATACAGGTGAGTCAGGGTCTCATCTAACCATAAATTAATTTAGAAATGCAACAGAAGATGCAATGGCCTCATTGTCACTAAATGGGTATAAAAGCTAACTTATGTGTGGATTCTGTGCTTATTAACTACTGTTTAGCTAGCATAGATACTTTTTCCCCTTCTCACTGCAACCAGCAGCAATGCAAGGATGTGCTGTAAAAGTAATTTTGGTTTATTAAGACCTTGAAACCTCTTCTGACAGTGTTATGATTTTCTGCACAGTCTTGCCAAAGGTCACAGAGCTGGGAGTCATGGTTTTTTATGCCAGCAAAATCAACATGTTTATGCAGCTGCATAATATCCCCATTTAGTGACAAGAACAATAAGTCATCGACTTGCTGTAGAGTATGGTAACCTGCTTATTCCTGGAGCTTACGGGCAAAATTCAAGACACTGGATGGTAAAATGTTTGACATGGTCATTAAAAATCAGAAGTCATTCTGACACTATTAATGTCATTTTCAATACATGTCTTAAATTCTGTAATGTTATATCTATTTTTCCTGACCAGAACCAGATGGAAAGATGGATCTTTTTTCTTTCTCCCTTTTTATTTTCTGCTTGGAAGGGGAAAAAATGCAACTAATCCCCAGGGGATAAATGGACAAATAGAGCTATAATCTACCTCTGAGCTGCACAATGAATTGGCATCTGAATGCTTTTGCCTTGCCATACATCTGGTGTTTAACTTTGGGGAAACTCTGCGAAGACCTAATTGACTTGATTGTGTTTTAATTAAATGAAAGGAAAAAGCTGAAGTTCAAATGTAGGTGGCTGAATTCTAGTTTCCATATGGAACAGCCAATACTGCAAAATGTTAATTGACCCTCCTGTTGGTGATGAGCTAAACAAGATGGGTAGCGGCTATTTCAGAGGGATGCTGGCTGCTGCCTTGAAACAGCCAGAGGGGATCCTCCTGGGATAACCACGGCAGGAACGGATACAACTGCCTGAATGCCTCCAGGTTTCTACAAGGATATACGCACAAATGCCTTTTGTGTTGCTGGAGTCAAGCTCACATTTGTTTACTCCACATGCCTCCCACATGCATTTATTCCAGTTCTTACTCTCTCATCTGTACATCTGGGACTAACTTGGTCACAGCCTGGAAGAGATTGTTCAGCTACCTGCCTCTTAGGTAGGAAGCCCTCAACCTGCAAGACACTGGTCCCCAGCAAGAAAGGGGACCTTACCTTGGGTTCTTACTTACTACCTTACACAAGATGCAGTAAATAGGAGTATTAACTTTAGGGGCTGAGACATGCTTGCTGCTTCACTGGGGTAAAGAACAAAGGACCTCTTTGGTTTAGTTACCTTAAGTGTTGTTCTGGGTTCTTTTTCTGGTCACTATAACCACATCAACTTAAGTGCTCTTGGTTGCTTTGTCAGGTTACAGGTTATAACATTATCATATTAGTTACTGCAAAATGTCTCTTGCTAATGCAACCCAAATGCAGACAACGCACTTGTAATGTGCAGCTTCAGGTACTTCACAGTATAGTTTTTACTCCCATTGGGTTAATTCTACAAAAAAAAAAGAAGCACAAAGTTTTAGGGCACTCTGCAGAGAGACTGGAAATACCACAAGCAATACAGCTAGACAGGGCTACCAAGCCTAACTACATTACACTTCTCACACAGGAACCTTGTGCAGACAAGCATAGCTCTTGTCTGCTACACCTGCCCTGCCATGTGAGCTAGGGGGATTGTGCAGTGCATTAAACACTGCAGTTACACCTCTGCAATCACACACCACCTCTCTTCTGGTCTGTTTTTTTGTATAAAAACACACAAAGGATTTTCTTCAGGTCTGAATAAAAATAAGTACCTGGCTTTATGCTTGCAATATGCCCACAAGCATGCGTTTGCAAATTAATTATTTACATTTTGGCATCATGCAGTCCTTACTAGAATACCAGCGTGATTTGCTCCTCCTCTTCAATTAAATGTTTAACTTCAATCCTTTTGGCTTCCTACAAAACGAGTAAGCAAACACTTAGCAATCCCTATTATACAGGCTTGAAAGCGATCTGGGCAAAACTCTTCTTCCTACCTCCTCTCTGACCTGAACATAGCTGGCTCTGACCAGAAGGATGCAGGTTGCTTGCTCTTCTCAACTCCAATACCGGAGCGAAAAGCAGCAAATGGAAAACTTCCAGACATTTACATTTTCCAGATATATGAAAGATCAGGTCAAAGGTCAAATTCTGGATTCAAGCAACTTCTCCACAAAAACTGGGGGAAAAAATAATCCAGACATAGTAACAGAGATGTAGGAGGACAGAAAACCCAACAAGTAAAAGTGTTGTACATAAAAGAGAAACCAAACTACTTTGAACAGCTGAGAACTGAAAATTCATGATTCTTGTGTCAGAATACTGAGGAATAAATCTCCTTGGAATACAATCGTATAGATTTCTATTTATAGTTAAAAACCTTTTTGGATAATTTTGTAATTCCACCTAGAAGTAAGCTGCATGTACTCATCTTGTTAAATTCTGTAAGGGTATTTTTAAAAAGTCACACTCTGAAAACCAGAACTGCAGGACTGGAAATCTTTCCTTACTGACTGTTCCTGGTTTAGCCTTAATACAGGCGACAAAAAAAATAACTGTAATAAGTTTACAACAAATATTTTTAGCTACAGGCAAGTGGCAAAACTTCCCAGCAGATACTGGCTAAAACTGTGAAAATAAACTGAAGTGAGCACATGGGCCCTCTCCTGTATTGTAATAAATATGAATTAAAAGAAAACATTTCTGTGGCAACTAATAGGTATTAATACTGATGCTGAGATGGAACTGAATGAGGTGTGTTAACAGGGAAGACTTTAGCTCTGTTCCCATTTATCCAGCTAGCAGCAAAGTAACTCTCCATTGGCCCCCAAATGGGCCAGGAACCCTGGGATGTCCTGTCCTAGCAGCAGCATCACCCACTGAGGCACAGAGACGTGAGGGACAGTCTCCAGTGTTGGCTCATCCCAACGAGAGAGCCAGGGTGATAGGCATGCTATGTCAGTGCCCTACAGGAATGTCCCAACCCATGCAGTCTCAGAAACTTGACAGGATGAGAAACACAGTCCACAGGAATTTGGGAAAAACTGAAAGACATAGGGTGAACGCAAACCTCCTCATTTTAGGAGCCCATTTGCCTTCACAGAGGGAACATCATCCTCAGATGGCCCCCTACTTGCTATCTAAGATGAGTCAAAAACATAGCAAAAAGGCCAAAGCATGGCCAAAGTTACCATGAGCTATTTCTAGCTACTCTCCTCTCCATACTGTGTCATGACCATTTGTGCGGCTGCACTTGACCACTGCAATGAGCCAGAAGAAAAATAACCTTTTGTCTAGGCTTTTAAAATTGAGGTCGTTCCTACCTCTGACACAGGAAAGTCAGGCTCCTATGTCAGTGATTTCGTTGACCAGGCTGAGCTGCGTGGTGTGCCATGGAGCTGAGGCAGGAAAATAAAAAGAGGGAATGGAGGAGAAATTTGGGAAGAGATAGAGGATTTCTGCCATGAAGTCAGCACCTGAGCTTACTGCCAGTGGGTATGAGAGCTGTTCCTCACAGCAGCACGTCCTAACCCCCTCACCCCAACCCCATTCACCACATGTTAGCAGCATAGGAGCTAGCTAACACTGCTAGCTATTTTCTTCTTCCTCACAATGAGCAACATGGTCTAGTGGGATATGTCTCTGCCCATAGCAGGGGGGATGGAACTAGATGATCCTAAAGGTCTCTTCCAACCCAAACCATTCTATGATTCTATGATGGAAAATAGAGAAGGACACATCTCTCCACATCCCACCCCATCCTATTCCATTCCATCCCACCAGAACTCATTCCAGACCACAAAGCACCCTTGCTAAATACAATTCTGTATGAACATTACACATATGCTTTTCCCTGTAGTATTACTGTCTTTCACCACATCTTTCACAATTAATGTGTTTATACATCTAAGAGCAGGTTTGGTTTTGCGGGCTTCCATCCCAACGCTTACTTGTTCTTAAGTACTATAACAAGGAGCTCTTGATTTACAAGGAACAGAACGTTTATGCAAAAGAACCTTTAGGAGCAATTTGATCAGTCATGTAATTAAATCCCCTGTTGCAGGACAGTTCGGAGCTTGTGCTGCCTTTTAAAAGTGACATTTTATTTTATACTGGCACCACTTCAACACCTTTTTTCTAGTACAGGAAACAGCGTATTGCACTGGTTCAAATGTGTGTAAGTCAAACCTGAAGCAAATAGTTTCTTTTTGCAGTCCTGCTGGCCTCAGAACTCCACTGGGGAGGGTCAAAGACACTTTAAAATCCAACCAGCAAATTTCTGAGTGTTGCTGTCATTGCAAATGTTTGTACAAGCTATTAGATCTTCAGGTTTTTTAGAGAAAACCATGTGTATTTTTAAGTTCAGTTTTTAGCTGCCTTTAAAATGTTTGTCTTTGTTGCTAGATACCAGCTTGGATAAACAATAATAATAAAACTCCAACACACTCAGAAGAAACTGTTAATGATTAAACACAGTTCCTCCTCTCAGTCAAAATGCCAACTTTAAAACCACCACATGTAAAAATTGTTCATATCACTCTGTACCTATAACATCATAACTCTGAATGCAGTCTAAGTCATCTTCTTTGCTATGAGGAAATGGGAGTTGCCAAGCTGCAGCTGACTTTTATTTTGCATCATGTTTCATTACTTGCTCCATCCCTGGCCACACAGCAAACAGCTGTTTTATTCCCTGTATCTCGTTCTTTATTAGGGCCAGGGTGGGGAAAATCAGGCAAAAGCTGACATATTTGTCAGCCCAGCTGCTCTTCCTTTGCCAGTTTAAACTTGGATGCTTAGAGGCGTGTTTGCAGAAAAGAACAGGTCTGTGTGCAATTTGTGATAGGATTCAGTTATACTCTAAAAAAACTAGCGTGTTCTCTTTCCTACACAATGAAGAAATAGTAATTCCATCAGGCAAGCTGGTGGCAATGTAAATCACCACAGCAAACCCCAGTGGAATTATAGTACTATCTTCACGCAGATTTGAAGGCTGTCTTCATACACATTTTAGACCACATTTTTTCCATAGAATCACTGTTTACAGAAGTGAGGCACAGATAATCAAAAAGCTTTGCTTGGAACAAATTGCAAGTAAGAAAGCTGCTCCCCTTTGTCTCATTGCAGTGGGATGACATGCTGGGAGACTGCCCTGTTTACAACATGGAGGTGGGGGTGGAAACCAAGATCCTACTCCCTGCAGAAGAACCAGCAGAGCTTTCCTTTTAGGGCCAGCCACTAGCCCAGGACTAACCAAAACATGAAGGCCTCCTTGGAGAGAAAAGGGGTAAAGAAAAGGGTGGGGAGACATCTCGTTGTAAGACAAGACACTGAGAAGACACGTCTTCCCTTAGGGGAAAACAACTGCTCTACAAGAGCATCATCAACACGGCAGATACATAATTGATACCCTCCTTTCCACTTGCTTGTTTCATGCTGTAGTTGAGGTTCCCACTTCTCCTCTGCTCACTGTTAATAATGGATGACTGTATTACTGCAGTGCTTAAGTGGGCTGGCCATAGATCAGGACAGGATCTTTGTGACAAGAGCTGTACACACAAAAACCATAAAGACTGTTCTTGCTCCAGCTCTAAGTATAAAACAAAAGAGAACAGCTTGAACAACAGATTTCTGATTTTTCATTGCCACCTGCTCAGCTGTTGCATTTTGAAGACATTTTTTTTAGTTACCCAAAAGTCCATATGATTTTGTCTGTAGCATGTCCTTTTCTCACACCTCTCATTCAGACATGGCATCATAAGATATATTCTTGTCGCCTGCAGGCTAAAAGAAATGTCAACTTGAACTTCTGTGTGCCACTTTAAACCGAATTGTTTCAGCTGGAGCTTGATGTACATTACTTAAGCCGGAAAGCAAATACTCACAGAAGAAATACCAGACCCCACCTTCTATATCCCCAATGCATTTTAATGCAATACTATCAAAGAGCCTAACAATATTCATTCAGTTCTTAGCTTCAGCACACATAGTTAATTACAGTTTCAAATGGCACCAGAGGTGATGCCTGATAGCCTGATGCAGGGATCTGAGCCCAGCCAGCTATGTCAGGATACACTACTGCAGCGTCATGTCTGGGAACACCTTTCCTTTCCTACTGAGCCAGGTGCAGTTTGGAGTTAGCAGCCATTGTAGCCTAATGAGAAATTTTAAGTCTTCCAACCACCACTAAGATGTGACCAAGCTTGTCCTGCATCAGATAATACACTGATTTATTTACTTTGTTCAAAACTCAATAGAGATGTTGAGAATAATTTAGCCTTCTTTACCCAGACTGATGCTGACAGAGGTCACTCCTGCTGCACGGAATGACCCACTTCACTGTATTTTGTACTTTCATAAAGACTGTCCTTTAAACCAACCAGTTTTCAATAAGACTTTTTTTTTAAATTATCCCTTACGGGTGCGGGGGTAAACCAGGCCACACAACCCTTGAGTAACCACCCGCCAGAATACAAATGAAAACATGAAAATTGTTTACTTTAAAAATCGAATGAAATTGAAGCCATTCTTGCAACTATTAGGATTTCATTCATGCTATGTTTATTTGGATTCTGTGGTATGTTTGTGAGTGCCATGACCATGCTCATACAGATGAGCTGAACACAAAAGCTTTCATAATTAGCCATATGCTTAGAAGTGCCATAGTAAAAACTTGATGAAAAAAGGTGGTGCAAAATGCCTGAATATGACTGGCAAGCCTTGCTACTACTGTTAGCAACTCCAAGAAGCACTGGAAATTCAAAATCCTCCAAGTAAGTATGTACAGCATCAGGGTTCACCAAATTCATCTTTGGTTTTATTTAAGCTGAGTAAAGTTTTCATTTTTAAACTACTACCAAATGTTTTCCTAGAGAGTGAACATTATGTGATGGAGCACTCGCCTGTTCCCAGCAGTCCCTGAGAAAGTGAGCCATTCCTTAGGAAAGCCCACAGGAATACTTTAGAAATTCCTGCTGGTGGTTTCTGCCTGTCCCGACATTTCTCCCGCGCTCATCCTGGGCTTACTGCAAATTACTCAGCAGCTGATGTACCCAACAAGGGAGAGTAAAGGCTAGTCACCTGCTCATTTAATAATAAATTGATACATGGATAGAGTCTCTCACAAAGGAACTAGCAAACAGTTTCCACTGGCTGTGTTCCCACAGGGGCTTTCTCAGAGCCTTTGCCCAGAGGCAGCCCATCCTGGCAGCCGGTGCTTACTTGGGTCCCTGCTTTTCCCACTCAGTGGCCACCAAAACAGCATCATTGCAGTGACCAAAAGAGGTAAAGGAAAGCAGAGAGCCCATGGATAGATGTTCATGTCCCCATTCTAGTGGGTTCAGGTAAGTAACTCTGGCTGTAACTCTGGGCTGGCAACCAGGAGCTGAACCTAGCCTCCAAGCACATCTGCAAGGCACAACATCTTCACAGCTAGCCTCCAGTGCCTCTCCAACTGCATGATTTGAAGCCTCTTCAGCTCCAGCCTCGACTGAAGGAGCAGAGGGCTCTCCTGTGATCCCCAGCAATTTACCTCCCTCAGAAAATACCTCCTGAAAAATTCTCTTTGCCATGCTGAGCAAAGCGGCTGCGCAACTCCCTCTCCAGGGAAACACACTATGTGTAAGAGCAGGTTTTGAAACAGAAAGATGTTAACAATAATTCATTAAAAGGGTGCTTTCAAGCAGCTTACAAACAAATGACAGCAGCTTTCCCGAGCTTAGGGGAGTGGTTGTGACATTTTGGAAATTAAAAGAAGCGATAAAGGGCTCAGTCACTTCCTTGCTTCAAAAAGGGTTTATAATTTCCCCTAAACTTCCGTCCCATTCTTGACAGCATTCCAGTACTCGGCACATATATTCAACATTTTAAACCCTATGCTCTCTTTTTCTCCTAGCTGGATGCTGAGCTCTGGGAGGGGGTGCCAATTTTCACCACAGAAGGGACCCAAAAAGGTATCAGCACATCACATCACACAGCTCCTGCCCTGGGCAAGCATTGCCCACACATGGCAGCTGCAGAACTGATGGCAGCCCTATGTAGTGGACCTGTCGTTTCCATTGCACACAGGAGGCGCATAAGGACATCGCTGGCTAGTCATACTGAACCCATCACACGCAGTGCTCACACAAGGTTTTTCAGAGAAAAACCTGAAACTGTGCCAAAAACATTAAATTGAACATCTCTGTATTTGGTAGGAGGTTTTCTGTATATCAATACAGATGTATAATACAAGGAACACAGGTAAGCACAACAGCACAGCTTGACTCTGGTTAAAAAAAACTTACTAGAAAAGCATCATGAACTAGAAAAGCATCACTGAATATTTTCTTGTTCCAGAAGGAATAAAATTAAGTTACAATCAATTGTTAACTGGCTTTTTTTTTTTTAACTTCCTGTATAAGATCAGGAATAATATACTAAACTTGAACAGCAGAGGTATGCATGATGTAACTAACTCAAAGTTCTTTTGGCAAACCTTATGACATTTCATGCTTTTACGAACAGTGGTGAATGGGAAACAGGGCTATGAGAATTTTCACTTAAACCAAAACTTGGAAGGTTCAGGTTTGTGAACTGACATATGCCCATACCACCAGGACCCACAAAAACAGGGATATTTTAAAGGCTAGTCTACAGGATTCAGACAGGCATCAGTATCAGGAGGAGAAGCCCAGCCAAGCACCCAGCCAGTGACTCACTGTAAGACAGCCCCTACCAGAGTGGCTCAGTGATGCTGGAGCAGCCTATTGGAGGGCAGAGTCCATGGATTGTGTCAGGGTCCTAGGGAAAATATGATCCTATTTCGAGTAACATGACCTCTGAAGAGGATGAGGAACCTTCATGTGTCACATCAAAGCTTCCAAACCAAATAGCCTCTTTCCTATCAAGCTCCATCACCAACACTGCCTTCCCACTCCAGTCATCCTCGATGCTAACTTTAAACTTCTGTCTTCTAATCCATTTCGGAATTCAAAGGTTTGAGTGGAAAAGAATAATGCATTACTATAGTACATACATTTTCTTTACTCCAGGGCTAAATGTACAGTGGCAGAATACTGCCCTTGCTGTGCTTCAATCAAGCTGTTGAAGAGTGCAATCAATTTTATATGGTCAAAGTACTTATTTGTGGTGTACCTGGATGTTGTTTTTATAAGTACAAAACTACTTGTCAGTAGGAACAGGCGAGTAATCAGTGAAAAGGGTGGAAGGACAGTAACTAAAAACATTAGTGTAGGATTTCATGCAAGGAAAAGATTGAACTGTAAAAAAGTACACTGAGCAAGACAAAATAACTCCCTTTAGATTTGCAGGTTTTACCCACATTAACATCTGGGCATGCAAGTGAGTGCTTAAACAAGAAAGAATGGCTCCCTGCTGGTATTTTTTTATGAGATTGAACTGCCTGGTATTTATTTGTTTTTAAGAAACGGCTAATTTAATCAGCAGTGCTGCATCTGCTCTTCCTCCCTCCTCCTCTCACTCTTGCATGGAATTTACTTCATAAAGAGTAAAAAATTAAACTGAAAGAAAGAAACCTCTAGCCCCATATATACAGAGGGTATATCAATGCTGAGAGTGGGGTGCAGTGCCAAAAACAACTGGTCTGTGCAACTAGACACCTCTGTGCTCACTGGTACTCAGTTCTGCCCCAAAACATGCCCCCAAAAAACAAAAACCAAACAGGTCACCAAATGCGCTAAAGTGTAGCATTCCTATCCAGAGACTGTCAGGGAGCAATGATGCTATCTGCTAAACCACGGGCAGGGGCTGAGGACACTGGTCTTCTTGCAAAGCTAAAGGATGAGTTAGGTGCAGCAGAGGGTTAGCTCACTGTCTCCAGCTGTATTCCTCCTCCATGGTGAGCATGCTTAATGAAGGACTTCATTTTATATATATATATATATGTATGTTTGGGTTTTTTTGTTCATCTCCTCTTCTGGGGATGTTTCTTGCTATGTTTTTCTTCTGTGGCTGAGAAAACCCTGAATACACTGTAGGCTGAGCAACAGAGACAGATGTTTTCTCTACAAACGGAACCCGTAAGAACACCTGGTTGAAAGGTACAAATACAAAAATCCATGGCCTGATGTTCATTTGTGCTCACTTATTTCCCTGGTCTGTGGCTTTCAGGTCTGTAGCAAGGTGAGGGGGTTATAATATAAAATTATCACACAAGACTGCTCTCAGGATTGACCAGTGCTCACAGAAGAGCTCAGAGTTGGGAGACATGAACCCTTCCTGATCATGCCAGGGGGATAAGCTGTGACCTTTAGTCTTACATGCTGACAGATTTTGCACTGAAGCAGCTGAGAAAGGCTTGCATGTTAGCAGGGCTGAGCTGCAGGAGAGGGGTAACTTCTGCCTAAGGGAAGGAAAACATCAGTGTGTGCATCTTCAGCCACTGCAGCCATTTCCAAACTAATAATCGATCTATGCATTATACATAGTATGCAGTGCTATACACCAAATTCTGTTTCCAGCTTCCGCTAACTATAGAAACGTGCAAAGTCACAAACCCTTGCTTAATGGCTTAAAAATGTATTGAAAATAATACTTAGCTTTTGGACACTTTGTAATGGCCTAGCTCTGTATTCTCAAGGGTTTTTTTCATCTATCATAGATGACAGCTAGAAAGGTACATTCTTTTTTCCTCTTCTCCTTTGAAAAGGACATGATCCTAGAGATCCAACACTGACATTAAATACTTTTCAACACATCTTTTATTCTGCATTTCAAACTAAGCTAGAGAGTGTCCAGGTACGTTACGTGCTTTAGAAGCAAACTGTTTGTCTTACTGGATCTGGCTTGAAATATGCCCTCCTCCTCTTCTCCTCCCCTGCCTCCAGTAGTGATGAGAAAATCAAATCAGCAGGAGGAACAGTGCCAGAAGGGAGTTAAGAGAGAGGTACTGCTGTACGTGTCCAAGATACTTGTATTTTTCAGGTCCCTGTGAATTCCCTGAAACTTTCCAACAAAAACTTTCTTCCTCTCTTCAGAACCATGCTCTCTCTATAACACAACGCAGTTACATGATGGCATGATCCAACAAAAGGGTTTAAAAGCCGAGCATCACAGTCACGTAGCTTCTGCAATGCTTTATAGTTAACATCTCTCTCCATTTCCTGCTGGCTCATGTTCTGCTACTCTCTGACTTTGTCTTCCAACCACAAACCATTTTTCATTTCTGTTTGGTCCTGGTCCAGCTCCTGACAAGCTGGCTTTATCCACAGTCTTAGTTGTCCATTTTATTGTTCACCCCCTTGCACATACAGGCTCTTTCATGTCCCACCGTGAGGCCTTATGTATTTCTTCCATGCCCTAGTTCCACGTGTCAAAAGCAGAAATATTCAAGTAAGAAACAACAACAGTATTTTCTTCCCAAGAAATCAAATCTGGTGTCTTTTTAAGAGTCAGACTAGCCTTCTAAAACTTTTCATTTCAAGAATGCAAGCACAGGAACCACTCTGCAATTTGTGCAATTGTTTAGAATCATGTACAGATTTTTAATATGAATTACTAATACTAATATTTTTCTTCTTTTTATCAATCAGTTGAACAATGCATTAGAATGGTGAACCACACATGGGGGTATAATGTGTAGGGCATGAAAATCACTACACCCTTCCCTGTATCAACATAAAAGAGGCCAGAATAGCAGTGCAATAGAACACTGCTTCACATTTTCAGAACAAGAGTATTCCTAGCATCCATGCCAAAACCAACACTTCTTTCCCCTCAGAAATGCAATAAATCTATAAAACTCCAAGAACAAAACAGTAATCTTCAGACACACTGAATGAATTTACAGGAAAGGAAATGCGCAGCCAGTTTTGAATTATTATCAGTGAAATAAATTATAATGCATTACATATGCATAATTTAAACATGTCCAATTTCTTGGCAATGAACTGTTTGGGTTTTTTTTTTCTCCTTGTAACACAGCTAGTATCTAAAAATCATTTCCAATCAGCTTACAACAACTTTAAGGGGCAATATGACTCAGACTGCTTGACTGTATCCCACTGAGTCTGCGTTTCATAAGAACGCAATGAAAGTGACATTTCTTTGTTGATTCATCTAGGATCGAGGGGGTGAGGGTTGGGAGAAGAGGAAAGAAAAAGCCCAAGTTTTCAGCCTGGGTGACTTTATAATGCTTGTTATGGCATAAATGCTGCAGATAAGTGGATCTCTAGTGGTTATAAGCAAGGAAAGCAACTGGGAGAAACCAGACCATCCTTCACTATTCATGATCACACCAGGTTTTTAACTCAAGATGCTGCTGCTTTGAACTTCACTGGTTTGGTGCCTGAGCATTAAAAATCACTGTGCATCCCTTAGATAGCAGAAGTGGGAGATTATAGAATCATCGAATCATAGAATAGTAAGGGTTGGAAAGGACCTTAAGACCACCTAGTTCCAAGTCCTCTGACATGGGCAGGGACACCTCACACTAAACTATATCACTCAAGGCTCTGTCCAACCTGGCCTTGAACACTACCAGGGACGGAGCATTCACAACTTCCTTGGGCAACCCATTCCAGTGCCTCACCACCCTTACAGTAAAGAACTTCTT